>VCRD01002799.1:0-16539 GCA_006783055.1 Trinorchestia longiramus
CCACCAGCACCCCACCACCAGCACCCCACCACCAGCACCCCGTCCACTTTATTTTTTACAAGTGACTGCACTGACACACAAGTGTAGCGTGTCATACTAGTATTAAGATTGCCCAATTCAATACTATAATATATTTCCCTCAGTTTGATACTATAATATATTTCCCTCAATTTAATACTAATATTTAGTTTCTTGAATACAAAACTAATATTTGGATCTCTCAATTACAAAGTATTCTTCACTTTTTGATTAAAAAAAAGAAAGATTCTTTTTCGTTTCGAATCCAAATATTGAACGCCTACGTTTTTCTTTCAGAACTTCCAATTAAATAATCTTTCTTAATTTTCACTTCAGTATTACATTCCGAAAATTCATAAGCTTTTTTCTTTGTATCCTTCACTCATCCAGACAACATCACCGTAAATGTCGGACTGAGTTACATCAGTTCAAAATTATTGGTCTTCCATGTTTGGTTACATCACTTTCTGTCTTCATCTTTTATTCATAAAAAATTTCCAGTCACTCAGTATGAGCATGTTCCTATTTTATTTCCCAATATAAGTCATATTCCTAATTTTTACCCCAAAATGAGTAATATTTCTATTATATGGCCCAATATGAGTCATATTCCTATTTTTACCTAATGTGACTCAGATTCCTATTTTGTTCCCAATATGAATCATACTCCCATTTTATTCCCGAATATGAGTAATATTCCTATTTCGGGACCCAAAATAAGTCATATTCCTATTTTTGCCCCAATATGAGTCATGTTCCTTTTTTGTTTCCCAATATGAGTCATATTCCTTTTCTGTTCCCGAATATGAGTCATATTCCTATTTTGTACTCCAATATGAGTCATAATCCTATTTTGTACCCCAATATGAGTCATATTCCTATTTTGTAGCCCAATATGAGTTATATTCCTATTTTCTTGAGTCATTTCCTAAGGATTTTTTCCCCAGGTATTTGAGTTCACTTCATTGAATATTTCAGCTTAATTGACCCCGTATTTCAGTTGACTTCATAACATTAAAAAATAGAGTAGTGAGTCAACATGTGAGAGAAGAAAGTATTGAGTCAATATTTACTTTAGAGAACAAAGTATTGAGTCAAATTTCAGCAAATTGAGCTGTGACTTCAATTAACATGTTTTCAACCAAATTTTTATTCAAATAACTTCACACATTTATCCTTATTTGTATGTCAAAAGAGTATTATCTCTCGGTCTTCTTTTATGTAGAGTATTTTTTCTTATTTCGTGAACTAGGTATGGACACACGGCGTAGTATTATTCACTATTTGAGGGTTGCAAACGCTTGCGCTACTTCACTATAAGAACACAGAAAGCATGAAAATAATCAAGTATATGTATATATAATTACCATTATTAAGTACTATTCTTCGTCGAAAAGGAAAAAACTGTAGCATAAAATCTCATAAACTTTATTATCATCAATATTCAATCAAAGTGTTCACAATTTTTCTGTTCTGTTCAACTAAATTTTGTTCATTCATTTTTTCTGAAATTCTCAGGTATAATTTGAAGAGCTGAAAACTATAATTAGTATGAGTTTTTTTGGCTACTGAGCAACGCTTCTTTGTAGCAGAGGTAACTAGTGATATATTTGGGCATCGGTATCCGTCGGAGCTGTTCACAAGATAGTCAAACTATCCTCTGAACCCACCGAATCCTCCTCTGAAACCTCTTCCAAATCCACCACCAAATCCTCTTCCGAATCCACCACCAAATCCTCTACCAAATCCACCACCAAAGCCTCTTCCTCCGAAACCACCGAAGCCTCTTCTGAATCCTCCAAATCCAAACTGTGGCTCCGGCTCAGGCATTGCCGAAACGAACGCCACACAGGCCACAGCGATCAAAAGGAAGGCCAAAAACTGCAAGAGAAGAAAATACAGTAAGCGCTACGTTTTGACAACGACAGGTCTTATGTTTTAGAATTGATACATAAAAACTTAGGAAGCATTAAAATCTTCTAATAATGATTTCTTTACAGTCACATGCAAGCGATGAGAATCAATGATCGATTTCGGTATCTCCTAGTTTCAGGAGATACCGATAAATTACCGATAAACCGATAAATTTCAGGAAAACGTAAGCAACTACGGAGAAAATAAACTTATTGATAATGCTTTGGCAATGCTAATTTCAACCAAAAATATCAACACAACGGCAGTAAAAGCACCATGTGTACTTCAAACTATACAGTTAAGACTGAATTATACAGGTCAGACCGGCTTGTAATTTATCAAGTTGAACAAAAACCATTGATGATTGTAGCTAATACTACAAGCTGATCACAAATTTTCTCACCCCATAGACCAATAGGGAACTGCCCTCATAAAAATGTATTTTTGCTACCTAATTAAAGTCATCGCTGGTGTACAGTCTTAATAAGATGGGACATAAAACGATACCCTGAGGCACAACACGCATGACATGAGTTCGGTTACAAATTTCTATGCCAATATTTGTGACTCCAGCATTTGTTGCATCACGCTTCCCAATAAGTGTCGAGTTCGAGCTGAGGCGGTCCTGAATTTTACTCAAATCGTGCAGAGGCGTAAATAGCAGTCTATGCTTCTATAATTATGTCGTAGAAGCACTCATCGAAACAACTATATGACTTCGTCTTTGATGAATAAAGTCAATTGGACTTCTGTAACTGTATATTTTTCTTGCAGGGTCTCTTTTTCCATTTGTTTTGATTTGTGAATAATGCCCTGAGTGTAAAATAAATCGTCTAGAATCAGTACACTTCTACGCTGCCAAAAACTTACATTCATGAAGCAAATTTTTGATTTGCATGTTTTTTTGGTAATGTATTTTATTCTTATTTTAATTTTGGGAGTATCATTCTGAATTTCTGTCATGTACGAAGGTTGAATAAGTTGAATTTTTAGTGATTATCTACACGAAAAACAAAGAACTAATTTGAGTCAAGTTGCCATTAGGTGAACTCAGATTTCGTACTACTGCTTACGGCACTGATTTAAAGTTAGTTAAAGATATCTCTAATTCGTTAGCTATTCAATTATAGCTAACGCTTCTATGTTTTTTGCTTCTGTGATGTTTTAAAAACATCTAAATTTACCCCTAGGCTCTAGTAAATTTACCCCTGGTTGAGAAACTCTGCCCTAGAGGAATATGCCAAAATGTAAAATTGAAACAAAAAGACTTTTAAGAGTACATAAAAATATAGCGAGAAGCTGAATGCAATCATACTCTCAATATGAAAAACATTATTTCTGTGACATCCACCTCGTAGTGTCACAAAAATAGCACTTGATCAAAACAAACATCTTCAGGTGAACGTTCATGATTTAACCATATTTATTTTTCAAAGAGATACTGTTTTTGTTGATATCATGATTTTTTAGCGAGTTTTTGAAATCACTTGCAAGTCTTTTTTTCGAATTCACATACCATAAATCAATGAACATGCAGAAAACATAGCAGTTCGCGACTACACTTTTGAACCCAGAGAAATTAACTTGTTATCTATTTAGGAATATCTCTATTAATGCTGAAGCTTTTTCAACTACAGAGCCTCAGCTATAAGTGTAAACTCACCAGCTTCATGATAGTTGATAAGGTAAATCTGTGCAGGAAGACTCGGAGGAAACGTACAAGACAAATACTCAGCAGCGGACTGAAGAAGCAGAGAGTTAGAGCGCCATATATACCTTAAAATGACCTTCAAAAGCGAACACGATGCTGGTTTTTAAGAGTTTCAAACTACTCTGGCCTACTTATCACGTATAAGATAGCCTCAGGCATCCTCGCCCTCGAATCAAAACACGAAAAAAAAAAGTTTGGCTCCTTGCTTATCCTGATTTCCAATGGAAAAAGGATGACTGGGCAAAATTTTTAAACCAGTTGGAAGTGCGCGTCTCTTTTCTTAAACTATTGCGTACAATGAATTTGTGTCTAATTCCATTGCTGCCTGGATATTAATACTTTTTAATAATTTAAACCGGTTGGCGGGCGCTGAATGTAGAAATGATGAGTAATTCTCATTGTCATCTTAAGATGAGTTACTTTGCACATGTCTAGGCTGTTTATTTGAGTTACTTCAAATTGCTCCACATACTTCACATGCAAGTTCAATAATAGAAAGATTTAGTGAGATGTATACTTCTATGAAGCTTGTACCATTTAGAAAACAGAAATCTTAGTCATTTTATCTATACGAAGAAATTCATGGCTTCTGACCCTATGATTAATCCGTTATCATACCTTATCGGAAAACTCATTCTGCAACATGAAGGATATTGTGCCTTGCAGAGCGTAGCAATTTCTACTCGTAAGCGGACAATATTTATTATTAGTCGCACGTGCATTTCTTCATAACTATCTACGGTAACCTTTTATTCTTCAAAGTCATCTTGGGTTTAGTATATTTGTCTGCTGTGGCAGTGGTGTCGTTCAATAGATGTTCAATAAAAACCACTTTTTGCAGTTGACGGTAGACGGAGTTTCCAGAGTTGCTTCGTACGGAAGCGCATCAGTAGACATGATGTCTTAGAGCTGCAGTGCTAGGCGGTCTGTTTTTATTGATGACGTCTATGTTGGTCAAAAGAAGCGTTTTATGTGTGAACGTCTCACTTTAATTTCCCCTAATATATTGTACTTGGAGTGAATGTTTTATTAATGTTATTAAAATCCTGAGAAATACTTCGTAGTGTACTTGAAATTAATGTTTTAATGGTCCCTTTCTAATTCTTAGCAAAATATTGTATTTGGAATGACCTTTTTTCTTGATTTCATTCATATTTCTATTAATAACATTCATAAAGATTTTTATTAGATCAAAGGATATTCAACAAAAATTACTATTGAACAATACGTAGCATGTAGAGCAGAGAAACTTCTACCTGATTTAGAAACAGATATTCCAAAAGGTACTGTCATTGCTGTCTATGTTGTCTACCACGATGTATCAGTTAGGTGTAAATATAGGTCCTGTTGTCTAGGGTGAAATTCTTGCTTGGAATATGCATGTATTCTGAGTAAAATTTGCGAAACATATGAGTAGAAGTTATGAAACGTAAGGAGGAAAACTGGAAGTTATTTCACATAACTTTCAGATTCTTAATTACAAGGTTTCCTACGCACAAACATTTTCAAGGTTTCCCACGCATGAATAATTTCACGGTTTCTTAAACACGAATAACTTCAAGGGTTGCTAAGCACGAATAATTTCAAGGATTGCTACACATTGTAATGCAGCTCGCACCACCGACAATGTTAAGTAGTACTAACGATGTACTCGCACATGTCGTGAAACTAACAATGCACCGTTGCTGTCAATGTAGCGGTACCAGCAAAACAAAACCAAAACAAAACAAACAAAACTGTATATTTCCAATAAAGTTATTACACAAGAAACGTGACAGCATTGGTTTTTAAAGATGCCTTATCGTAAAATCTTTAAGTAGTAGGTATTCTATACATAGTAGATGATATAATCTACGTCCACAGGTATACGTAAACATTCCCATCACTCAATGAACGTTAAATATACATGGTGAAGTAAATGAAACTTCACTTTTCCAAGATATAAAAGAACAGCAAAGATTATTTTAGTGGTGTTGATATAGGAACATATTGCCTTCCTCTCGCCGAGTTAGAAAGCCTGCATAGATATACGAGTTAAACTCATATGTCTACCTTTTGAATCCATTTGGCAGGTCTATCTGACATAGAATGGTTGTTGTGACAGGTCTATCAGACAGTTTTGAAGTCACTTGAGAAGTGTCGTTGAAAAGTGTTCTTGTATCGTCAACCTGACAAATCCATCTGACAAGTGCATCTGTGTGATCTGCCTGACAGAGCCACCTGATAAGTACTGCATGGTCCACCTGACAAGCGTATCTGTATAGTTCATTTGACAAGTGCTCCTGTATGGTCCACCTGACAAGTGCATCTGTATGGTCCACCTGACAAGTGCTCCTGTATGGTCCACCTGACAAGTGTACTTGTATGGTCTACCTGAAGAGTGTACTGTATGGTCCACCTGACAAATACATCTGTATGGTCCACCAGACAAGTGCATCTGTAAGGTAAATTTGACATGGTGTAGCACAACACAAGGCTGTGCTGGATGTTCCCTGTTGCTTGCGTGTTCAAAAGTGTTAACTCCGGCGACTGCGACTATTATTGTGCTCTATAGCGATGACGCTCTCTCTGTTTGCCTGTATGGAGTTTTGACAGTGTTTAGCGCATGATTGTGGATGCTTACTCTCATATTCTAGCATCTGAACTGTAAATTTTTGTGTTCTCTCTTTTTTTAAGGAAATGCCTCAATATTCTGAAAATCTTCCTCTGTTATTCAGAGTATTTGAATATTTTTGAATCTCCCTCTGTTATTGAAATATCTGAGTATTTTTGATATATTCGATTATTATTAAAAATAACTGAATATTCTTTGAATCTTCCTCGGTTATAAAAAACATCTGAATCTCATTCGACTATTATAAATATCTGATTATTTTTGGAACTTTTTCCTTTTATTCAAAATAACTCGATATTCGTTGAATCTTTCTGTTATAGAAAATATCTGAATATCCTTGGGATTTTGAAATTGCTCATTGAAATTTCCGAAATTAAAGTATTTTGGATTAATTCTTTTACTTTTATACTAATTTTTCGTTTTTTTGGAAACAATTCCCAAAGATGAAAACAGTTTGTTCCCATTCCAAGAGATTTTCTCATAATTTGATTATGAAAATGTATGAATATATGTACATACCAAGGACTACTCTAACCAGGACGTGCATCGCCATGTAGCCGACTACGGTAGCGGAGGCCATTGCATTCTTAGTAACATAACATTTTCTATCGGACAAATTGATCAAAAATTACTTCTTTCAAGCAATAGAAGGGATAATAAGGTTTTACAGTGAATTTTAAATAGTTTGAAGCACTGTAATGCTTTGAAATACCAATTTAACCGGACTTAACATGTATTATTGTATGAGCTTAGTGGCCACTTTATAGAAAGCCGAGTTGCTGCAGTTTTAGACTTTACAAGTTGATTATAGTTAAACCTTTTCCAATGCAAACAACCAAACAAACAAACATTCACGCATATGAACAAACAGACATAGAAGGAAAAACCTACCAAACTGCAGCGATTAGTCAGCCAACCGGGCCTTCTTGACAGAGATCTGAAAGACTTCATTCTTCTGCTAGTCTTTCTCTGAGGGATTGACAACAAATTTGAGGGGTTGACAGCAAATTTGAGGAGTTGACAGCAAATTGAGTGAGTGTAGTAGTCGTCAGAATACTGCCTTTCTTTGACTCGTACAGTTCCTTGACATCTGCAAATGATGCCGTGTTTCATTGTCAAGACTGATCTTCTGGCCCTTCTCACTGATCCAGTTGTTGCGGATGCAGTTGTTTAGCAGATGTACTGTGTCAAAAAGGAGAAACCAGACACGCTCGTTGTCAAGAGGATGCTTGGCTGTGGCACTGCAATTACCTAGTGATTAGAATAGATGTGGCCTTGCAGTCTCGGTTGTTCTCGGCCATGCCATTCAGCAACCCACCAGAAATTGAAACAGTTGGGCAAATCTGTACTTCATCTACCAAGAGAAACACATTCTTCTGTTGCAGTGTCTGGACTTTGTCAAATGTTTCCCTCAGCACCTGGTCCTTGTCAATAGATGAAGTGATGTACTGCAGCTTGCGTTTGTATGGCAGAACCAAAAAGTCTCTGAGCTGTTCATAATTACACTTCGGGTATGATTGAAGAGCAAAACAATCATTCATGGAAAACTGCTTCTGTGATAAAAGTTCCAACAGACGTCAAAAATACCAACTTCTTCTCCTTCTCGGTGTCGACATAGGCTGACGTGTGAGCTTGAAGGGTGACAACATTTTGGATCGTTTTGTCAAACGGGATGTCATACATAGTTCATTGCCAAGCGCACAGTTTCGTCGGACTGCGTTTACGATCTCAAATCATTGTTGTGATGAAGTATCTTAACACGTTAACCGCCATGCCTGATATCAGAGATTTGTCACTACCGCCACGACTTTACCATTTTACGACTTTATCATTTAACCTTCCGTAAATATTTTAAAATAATTTTTGAAAATAATTATTAAAAATTTGGAAATGTACCACCGGTGATACATGCGGCGGTAAGTGAAATCCTCAAATGTACCACCGGTGGTACATGTGGCGGTTAACGTGTTAAACAGTGGTACACTAATGCCGTTCTTGAACGTACTGAGCGTTAGTGGGGAGCACAAAGTGGGCTTGTTTTCGAAAATCACAGACAGGCTGCACTCACTGAAGTTGTCGGTCATGAACAAACACACAGCCTTTCTTTCGATCTTGAAATAATCAAGTTCTTGTACTGCTTCTGCAGGTTACGTTCAGGTTTGAGAGCATCAAATGAAGTAATCTTATCCTTCTGAAGAAAATACCTCAGTTGTTGGTCTTCCACTTTCGCCGGAGGAGATGCAGGTTTTGGAGATGGCAGACATGAAGCAGGCACATTGAAGATACTGGGAGGGATTTCGCTTGTTCACACAACCCCACACTTGTTCGGCATTTCTAATACATATAATTAGTAATAAACTTTGTAAACAAACGGTATCCACTTAGAAATGTAGCAATGTGCCTCGAAACAAACGACAATGTCCGATTCAAGCCGAGCGACAGACTACGACATGTTCGCACTATGACAGATAGAGGTTAACAGAACTCGGTGAACTGGCCTCCGCTACCGTAGTCAGCTACATGGCGATGCACGTCCTGGTTATAGTAGTCTTTGGTACATACTTACAGTGTCACGCAAAATTATTGGGTATATTGAATTTGTTTGTGTGCCGTACACCGTACTTTTTATTTTGAGGCAAAAATTGGCAATATGGTCCAGCATTTCTTACAGAAATATTTATTAACATAAAATTTAAAAGAATCATGAATCCAATCATGTCATCGACAAAAACGTCAAAAGTGCCCAAGCAAATGCGGCGAATACATAGGAATAACACTGTTATTTTCTCGATGGGGTTTTGCTTTTTACAGGAAGTGAAATTGTTTCAATAATATGCTGTATTACCTTCACCAATTACACAAATTTAAGACACTTTGTGAAGCGATTACGTCATCTCATACAATTATCATTGTCATTCTGCAGCAGCCATTGAGCGAGATGGAGTAAAACTGAATAGTTACCAGAGAACATGCTTAATAAGATCGCTGACAATCATAAAAGAAGACAAGGCAATCTTCAAATATCTCAAGATCTCAATCTATCTTTTCAATACAATAAGAAATATAATTAGACAGTGGAAAAAATTTAATTCCGTTTTAAAAAGGCAGAGAAATAACAGGCTGAGTAAGATTAACGAAAAGACTTCAGAGGGGATTGCTGGAAAAGTGACGAAGGATCCTTTCATATCCCGCATGGAAATTCAAAATGTACTCAAAGAAGCCGGAGACGAGGTGAGCAAGAACCTAACCCTTTCAGGCTTATACTTTTGAGGGAAATAAATGCGTAACATGCTCGAAAATTGATAGATTCATATAGATATTCCGTTAAATTCATGATGGTGGTACAAATTTAGAGCTGCTTTTAGAGCATGCTTTCTGTACCACCAAACATCAAACATGACCTCTTCGAAAGTGTGCAATGTGTACCACCACACTTGAAAGCGTTAATTAGAGGAACATTAAATCGAGCCAGCCTGCATTGAAGATCACAGAGAAAAGTTCTTCTACTGAACCCCAAACATTTTCAAGTTCTCTTGAAGTTCGTTGAGAATTACGAAAACAAACCTAGGAATTTTTTAAACAAAATTGTATGGTCGTATGATCAAATAAAACCAAACTTGATTTTTGCGGGAAGAATGCAAGTTTAGGGAAACAAAAGAAGAACTTACAACCCTTAAAATACCATACCTGCTGTAAAGTTTGGAGGGAATAGCATGATGGTAGATGGATGTTTTTCAACAAATGGCACAGGAGAGTTGGAAATAATCAAAAGGGGAGTGAATAGTAACATGTACCGTGATATTCTTCAACAAAATTTCCAAAAATCAGCAACTTCATCGAGGCTTCACCTGGGCGTCTGTTTCAACTGGATAACGATCCAAAGCACACGGCGAAGGCAACACAAAAATTGTTTGGGAGCTATGAAATTTAAGTCATGAAATTGCCTAGTCAGCCACCTGACCTCAATCCTGTTAAAAATTTGTGGAGAACATTGAAGATCAAAATTCATTAAATGAACCCACAAAACATCAAGCAGCTAAAAGAGTTCTACAATGAAAAACGAGCTACAATTCTTCTGGATCTTTGTAAAAGCCTCATCATAATCTAAGAAAAACGTCAAGAAACTGTCAAATAGAATTAAGCTTTTTAAAAAAATATTAAGTGCATGTATCCAATACTTTTGCTTGGATGATTTTGGTATTTTTGACAATAAAATGTTTTCTTCATATTTTTTTCAAATTTTCCTTTAACAAATATTTAACAAATATTGACTTTTGGATGTTAGTCAATTTTTACTCCAAACTAAAAGGTATTGTGCACGGGAGACAAACGTAAACAATGTATATAATGCTTTTGAGTGACCCTTTAAGTATTTTTTAGAATTTAATATTCGTATAAGTCCAAACTCGCTATATATTATTATGTACATGAAAAGAAATTTAAAACTCAGTTTTTGCTAACAAAAGTTAGCAAGAACATCATTTAACAAATGAATTTATGAAAATATTCGTACAATTAGAACAAGGGAACACAATAACGATATTTATTGTTAATTGTCTGATTTTTGAACTTGATAACTTCCATCAAACGGTTTATATTATTCCCTTTTGTAATGGCTACATATTTTATTTATTTAAGGCTTCCAGAGCCTGACAATGTATTCGGACTTTCAATTCTTGTGATAGATTTTCCAGTGAATCCGTCAGGACTCATCGGAGGCAAATTGTCTCTTCATTTTTCTGGAGCCATGCAGTCACAGATTTTGATGTGTGGTTGGGGTCATTGTCGTGCTGGAATTTACGTCGCCAATCGAACTTAAAATTTTGAACCGATAACTTGAGTTCTTTATTAAATTTCTTGGTGAAGTCATCAAATTTCAACACTCCTTTGAGTGCAATTAAATTAAAAGTCCCACTCGAGCTGAAACAACCCCAAAACATCATGCAAACACCTCCATATTTAACTGTTGGCCCTGTGTTTTTTTGGGTGAAACCTCATCTTTCAGACTCCAAAATTTGTTTACATCATTATTTCCTAATAAAAAACATTTTCGTTGTATCACTTCATAAATTCAAAAGAAATTTTCTTCGTCCAAGAAAGTTTAGGCAAGGTTTAGGCATGCTGGAAGATGATTTAGCTTGTGAAAAGGCATCCGTCTTGGCCAGGTTGGCCATTTCTAATTGAACAACGTTGAATTGTAGGAGCACCTTTTATGATACCCTGTGTATTATTATTATTTTTTTTATGATACCCTGTGTATTCGAGTCTTTGGCGTTGGCTTTCAACACAACTCTTGGGTTTATATTTACCTCGCGACATAGTTTGCGCGCAGCTTTTGCTGACAATTTCGACGGTCTTCCAGGCCCAGGCCAATTCGCTGTCGTACCGAACTCTTTGAGACTCATGATGACATATTTTATTCTAGGTTTAAAGATTGCTAATCATTTTGAAATAGTTCTGTAACTATTATTGTCGAAATCAATAATGTTTCGCCTTAAATCAAGGCTGAGCTCTTTTGTCTTGACCATTCTTCCTCCAAAGTGAGAATGCCATTGATGATGCTTATTGCACCACGTTGTGTTCGTTTCAGGAACCGTCTAGAACATCAGGTAAATAAATATTTCACAATGCTCTGCACATGAAATAAAAATGTGAATTTTTTATAATTAGAGGAATTTTCTCCGTAAGAACGGAAACTTTTGCTTCATGAATATTTTTGTCGACTTATTTTTTACGTGATCTTGTTAAATTTGTTAAAATAAATCTGTCGTTCTGAACACTAAGTCTTGAAAAAAATTCCTGTACTTAGTGGGATACACGAAATTAAAATTTTAAGGGTATTGAAAGAAACTATTAAACGCATGGAATACGTGGCGTACGTTAGTGTACAAATAATTTCGCGGCAAAATGTATAGAAATACACATGCAAATCATTTTCAAGTACTGAAATAACTTATTCTTTTGAGATGCAAAGCCAGAAATTCGTTTCTTTATCAGTGAAAAACTACGTTCAACATTTTCTCGTTTGATCTTATTCAATCAGTTTGTATTAAACTATAATATCATACATTAACCCTTTATTTAGCATAATTAAAACTTACTGCTCGGGTTGCCACCGGCAAAACTGATGTAATGTAAACACCATGAGTTACTGATTACTTGTGTTCATATCAAAGAGATCAGAAGTCCTGACTTGAGACATTTAAAGCTGGCTATTAATGTGCAGTAAAATTTAAAGTGATAACTTAACGTTCCTTTTGTCCTCACATCTATTATATTTCACATATCCTCTGTAAATTCGTGAAGCCTTCTCGACTTTTGTTTCTTAATCTTCTTTTTACTATTGTTAGTCTCATCCTTTTCTGTCCCTTCATTTTCTAGATCATTGGTCATTAACCTGGGATGAATGTTCTATTTAAAAAGGCTTCTTTGTTTCCATGAACATATTTTTGGAAATTTCTACAGGGAGTACCCGACGATTTGTTATCCTTCAGGGATACCAGCAGGGAAAAAGGTTAAGAACCACTGCTTTAGATGGTCACGAAAGTGATCCAAATGCACAAGATGCGAATTATAAAGTCTAGCATGAACGATGAAGCTCATTTTACATCCCAAGGCCTAGCACTTTTTTGGCAGCAGTTCCCACGTCGTCCTTGTAATTTGAAGCCTTGCGTGTCTCCCTAGCACTTTTTCTTCACATTTTACAGGCTAATCTCTAAATTTTTTACGACAATCCTCTGTACTGTTTACAAAATTTTCAACCCTGACGTAGTTGCATCTACCTGGTATCACTGATACACCCTGTGTAACCTGGCCTCGAGATCCATGATTACGACAATTAAGCCTAAGGCTGTTCCCATGCTGTGTGAAGGAGTTGATGTAAATAGCGTCATTAGGACGAACTTATATGTTGCAAAAGCAAAAATAATTCTTTCAAGATTCACCGAGCATTTTACAGGATGTAATTTTCCTTGCGTGATCGTGAATCCAGGTTTGGGATTATTTTCTGGACGCAATTGTGGTTCCTGCCACTACTCTCCTGCTCCCCCCCCTACTCATGCATCTACTCTCATACTCTCACGTATACTCTAGTACTCACACATCTACTCTCCTACTCTCCTGTATACTCTCCTACTCACACATCTACACTCCTGCTCATGCCTCTGCTCCCCTACTCACACATCTACTCTCCTACTCTCACATATACTCTCTTACTCACACATCTACTCTCTACTCGAATATCTACTCTCCTACTCACACATCCACTCCCCCATCCTCTGATTTAGTTAATTACCGCGTAAAAACGAAGAAATTGCAAAATCACACACACGCATCCTAACACTTAATAATCACCGAAAGTTGTGACCACAAAGCTTGGTGTTTAAAAGTTAAATAAAATAATATTTGATTTATTCAAATGTCTTGAGTGCTCTACGGTCAGTTGCGAGGGAAAAATTATTTTTATCAGCGTTTTTTAAATATATGTTAGCTAACAATATTATGTACGACTATTCTGTGATTAGCGAGTATTGAATAGTATGAAATTTGTTCAAAATTAGTAGTTTACTAATTAGTTCCAGCCAATACGAGAATTAAGTAGCAAACACAATGATAAAATTCAGTCTCAATGGTGCAATGTAATAAATGATTTCACATAAAGACTCTAAATGATGTAGTTTTTGTTTCATGCATGTCTTATGGGAAAAATTTGGGTATAATTTAAACATGTTTTTTTATCAAATAAGAAACAAAGTTTGTTGTATCACACCTGCTGATCTTTCAAATAAAATCCAAATAAATTCTTAATTGTTGAAGTGTTACCTTCAATATCTATAAAAGAAAAGGAATATTCCCCTATGCCAAACATTTTCAAATTAATTCAAACAAACCTCAATTTAACGTCGAATTTTAACAATTTCCAGGTCTCATTGTTTTGATAATAGCAAATATTAATTTAATTTGCGGGAAACTTAGCTCAGCATATTGCTAAGCTCCGTCTTCCGTCCTTGGAAACTGGTTGTGGTTCTTATCTTCAGTTGAGCAGCCCTGCACTGCGACTCAGCTTCTTCACCCACACAACGCCCAGGTTTTACTCATGACAGTTCCGTTGAGTTAAAAAAAGAGTACTCATTTTTCAGGTTCACTAAGATGAAAACACTTGTTTCAACGTGATGGAAGAAATTGCTGAATTATGTACAGCAGGCTGATTTTAATCATTCAAATGATGGTGGCAGTCGCTGTGGATTTCGCTGCAACGTCGCTGTAAGTTGTCTAAACCGGTTTTTGAAAACTTGTTCTATTTTAATAAGATGTTGTGAAGGTGTTTGAAGTATCTGTGGTAATGAGTAAAGGGAATACCACGCCAATAAGGAAGAAAATGCGATTAATTTCTTTTTGTTAAAGTTGTGTGACTTCCACACTTTAGTTTAAGAAGTGTGAGTATGCGCACTGTCGTGAAGAAGAATTTGATATTTTCTGTAAAATGATTCTGTCTATCAATTTTTGACGCGTATGATCTGCTTCTTAACAATGCTAGGTTGCCGTGATTGTTTTTCTTTGTATCAAAATTAATAAAACTCATTGACCATCTTGGTAGACTCTTTTATCGTAAAATGTAACTTTTTTAATGAACAAATGACATTGAGCATCGCTACAGAAACTTGTTTGCATTTATATAGTGTCTTATTTTCTTTGTTTTGTCGAAGTGCATCCAAATCTCGTTGCGCACAACGACTCTATGGAATAATTTATTTGAAAACAAAAAATGAACATGGGACACACCTCGATACACGTCATGCTTTGGAGGCTGCTTAGTTCATTAGCAATTCTCTTGTTGTTCTTCGTATTTTAGCGTCGGTTTTTAACTTTTGTTTCCAGGTTTCATTTATCCAAAGAACTTCATCAATCAGATTTGAGTGACGTTGAGATTTTTTTAGTTGAATTTGCGTTTAAAAAACACATATTTTTAACAAAATTTATTAAACAAATTTTGTTCAGTTGTGATTTCGATAATGCTACAAAAAAGTAAATTTAAATTTTCGTAAACTTTTTGAAACAATTTTCAATACTAAAATAACAGAAGCCTACATTCAACTGACACAATTGTTCTGGTAATATCTCTATGTACTGGATTATTCATAGTCTTTTAAGACTGAAGTAACTCTAATTTTTTTTGTGCGTTAGGATGATGATATTGAAGATAACCAGAGGATACCCAGAGGATACCAGAGGATACCCAGAGGATACCCAGAAGAGGCTGCGAGAATACGCGGAGGAGACCAAGAAGATACCCAGAAGATAACACGAAGATATTGTGAGGATACCCTGAAGATACTCTGAGGATACCTTCAGGATGCTTTGAAGATGCCTTGATATTTCCCTAAGGATACCATGAAGATATCCTAAAAATACCCACAGGATACCTTGAGGGCACCCTGAGGACACTGAGGATACTCTGAGGTTACCCTGCAGATACCTTCAGGATCTCCAAAAATGGAATTTTGCAGACAAATAACTCACAAAAGATACCTGGCTGAATGTATTGTTATATGTACAAAATACTACTACCTATCTGACCCTATTCTTATACTATGTACTGCTCCCTAGTTGACCCTATTGTGATACCCTATTGTTATACATACAATGCACTACTCTCTAGCTGACCCTATTGTTGTACCCTATCGTTGTAAAAAGGGCTGCTGCCTATGCGATCATTGTCTACTAAAACTTCTATATGTTGAATGAATTGAAAGGTGGAGAGCCAGAATAGTCAGCACTCTGTGTTAAAAAATCGCACCTTTAGTTATTTTGCAAGCTCTCATTCTAAAATAAAAACTTATTGCCAAAATATGTTTACGCTTAATAAAGCGAACAAAACTTCTCCTTCTTTTTATCGAATTTTTCAAATATTTCTTACATTACATTATCGAGATACACCTCAATAGCATTAAATGTTACCCCAGAAAAAAAATTGAGAGTTCCACTACTGATTTTAAGCCTTCAAGTCAACGAAGGACCAGTTTATACCAAGCGGGTCGTGAGATGTTCCTGAAAGCTAAAACTACTGTAGAGTTGTGGTGGGAGAAACAGCAGCCTCTAGCCAAACAACCAATTTTAACTACTACCATCACTAGTTGGGGGTTTGTGAAGACCTCTGACATCCACAGGTTCATAGAGACCTCTGACATCCACAGGGGGTTCGTGGAGACCTCTGACATCCACAAGGGGTTCGTGGAGACCTCTGACATCCACAGGGGGTTTGTGAAGACCTCTGACATCCACA
>VCRD01002799.1:17042-55910 GCA_006783055.1 Trinorchestia longiramus
CAGGGGGTTCGTGGAGACCTCTGACATCCACAGGGGATTCGTGGAGACCTCTGACATCCACAGGGGGTTCGTGGAGACCTCTGACATCCACAGCGGGTTTGCAAAGACTTCTGACATCCACAGGGGGTTTGTGGAGAGTAAAGTTAAAAAATTATGTTGATTGCTATAAACAATAGCATATTTGACGTGCTCACGAGTGGCATATGAAACCTAAATCACCAATCGAAGCACAGTTTTCATTTCGATGTCAACTGTGCTCTGCTGATGGGACAATTAATCGTTACTTAGTGTTATTAAAATAGAACAAAATGCAATAATGCAATAGAAGCAAGCTGTTCGGTCTATTCTTGGATTTCTGCCGATATCCCATGCTGTCTAAATTAGAGGCATCAACCATGCATGTACATCTCAATCACAAGCCATTTCAGTCACGTACACGCACTTTACTCACGCACAGGCATTTCAGTGACGTACATGTATCACAATCATACATTGGCCCTTGGAATTAGGGACACTAGGGAATTAGTACGTTATAATACTGGGGGGGTTTCAGAATCCAATATTTGTCGAGACGATTTTTGAATGTATTCACAGTGTCAGCAGAAACGATGTTTTTGGACAGCTGGTTCCTGGTTTTGGCTAAAAATAGTTTAGAGCGTGGGATGTCTTGAACTTTCTTAATATTAGTTTTTGGCTATTGTTTCTGGTTCGCACGTTACAATCTGTCGAAAAACAGTTCAAAAGTAACGTCGTTAAGGCCGTTGAGATACTTATAGGTCTCAATGAGTTGTCCTCGCAGTCTTTTTCGTTCTAGTGAGATGAGTTCAAGCTGTTGAAGACGCCTTTCGTGGCTAAGATTACAGAGTTCAAGAATCATTTTTATTGCTTTACGCTGATTTTTCCATTTTATTAACGTCTCTTCGTGTGATAGGAGAGTACAGTTGCACTGCATATACCAGATGTGGCCGGGCTGTTCTTTAGTGAGCAGTAACATTATGTTCTTTGACGTTCATTCAAAGTTTCTTGCCATGAAGCCAAGGCATTGCAATTCCTACCGACCCTTCAGTAGAGGTGTCCATAATTAGTTGTTTCTCAGAGTTATTCCTACCAAGACTCTTGCAAGGCAGATCATACATATTTCATTCCTTCAATTTTATTCTGGCAAGTCATCATAGAATTTTGCGAAGACGAGCTTGGCCGCTGGAGGGAATACTTAGATCCCACTTTTTAATTTGTTTTTTAAAACTCTACGTGCCCTACTCTAAAAAAACATAATACGAAGATCGGACTTAGGTTTTTCAGCGCTTTAAAAGTCAAAATTATGAAAAATTAATCCAATAATAAAGAAACATATACAGTAGGAAGTATATCACACACGATGAAAAAATCTTTTATTTTTAATCAAGGTTCACTATAAAACAATACTGCAGCAGTAGATATATAATGGAAAATTTACTCAGGTCCCCAGAAGATGTTAATACAGTATTAGTTTACTGATGTCTTTTTAAAGCAATCGTTTGTTTGCTTACACAAAACACTGCACCGTAACTTCACACAACATTGAATACGTACGTGTATTAAGTGGTAGCATTTGTTCTACTCTCGTACATTTCACGACGTACTTCATAACGTACCTCATTGTGGTATCAATTAATGTACTCCCATAATGTACACCACGCTGTACCAGAGAGATGCCTTGTGATAGAAGACATTGGTGCGCGTTAGATACCAGACTACACTGGTACCAGATTACAATTGATTGTACCAGTCTACACTGGTGTCACATAGCAGTGGTACCAGTCAAGTTTTGAGATCATTTCGATACATAATGTTTCATCAGGTCATGACTCATTTTGTTATGTACAACAATGTCGCTAGTACAAGACTATCCCTCCCCTTAGTTCTGTAATAAATATTTAAATGCAGATGAGGTATTACTAGTACCTATATATATCAAAGTGACTCGTATTCAATACACCAAGTTATTTTTAATGGAAAATACATTTACGTTTTAAAATAAGTTGCACACCAGTACACGGAACCTTGAACTTTATTCTTTGGTATAGAGGTGTATTGGAAACCTATCCTCTAAATCCTCCAAATCCTCCTCGTCCACCTCCAAAGCCTCCTCCGAATCCTCGTCCGCCTCCAAAGCCTCCTCCGAATCCTCCTCGTCCGCCTCTGAAGCCTCCTCCTCCGAATCCTCTACCTCCGAATCCTCCTCGCCCGCCTCTAAAGCCTCCAAACTGCGGCTCTGGTTCTGGCATGCCCGCGACAAACGCCACACACGCCATCGTGATCACGAGGAGAGCAAAAATCTGGAAATGAAACACAAAGCGACGTTCAAATTGGAGAAATGCTACTGAAATTCTAGCGAGTTCTTGTGATTTTAGAGTAATTCTAACAAAATGTTGTACAGATGTTAAAAATATTCTAAGGAAATTGAAGGGAATTATTACGAATTTTTGAGAATTTCTGAAGAATCTCTAAGGAAATCCTAAAGAAATTCTTGAAAATTAGTGAAAATTTTAAAAACATTTTATAAAAATTCAATGGAAATACTAGAAAATTCTAGAGACTATTAACCCCTACACACCCATCAAGAACTTTAAAAATAAATAATAGCGGAAAATCTAAAGTTGGAATGAATGCAAATGACAATTTTCCAGTCTTAACTGCACAAAATTCACAACAAAATTTATTTATTTGAGAAAGATAAAGTGCTCTATTCCCCTCCCCCTTCTTCCTCTTCCCTTCGTGAAGAGAAGCCTTTGTCAATCCCCACCTCCTCTTCACTCCCTTACAACCCTTCTCCCTCCATCCTTACCTGCAATTGTCCTTTTTTAGTACGGAATTTTATCAAGAAAATTTAATAATATGACAGCAAACATGCTGTGTATTTGTATCTTAATTTCACAATTGTCCCGGGTATGGCAACATGACTTCTTTTTTTTCAAAGCAAAGCGCCTTGAAAAAAGGAAGTTATGTTGCCGCGCCCTGTATACCGATGAACTGATATTAAAGTTCAACCTAGAATAAAACACATCTCTCATATCAAAATAAAATAGTTTGCTGGCTAACTAGTCGTGAACTTCTTTCCCTGAAATTGATTTAGGCGCTTCGGTCATGGATACAAATTTTTGTAGTCACCGTGGTCGAGTGGTCTACGGCCTGTGTTATGTATCAGGTCTCTGCTTCATGCAAAAAGACTGCGGGTTCGAACCCGGCCATGGACACGAGTTGTTACTCGTACGCCGCGCCGTGAAAACAAGCTCGCGTAGCAATATGTAAGCACTCAACCCCCTCCTAAGCCCATGGACACGCCCATCATCCTCCTGTGATTTCGTCGCGTGGAGCTTCACCATCACCTTTACTCTTAGAATGTTAACCTTAAGAATTTGAAAAACCAATTTACTAATGTGTATGTACTGTGTACTCGATTGGAAATAATAAAGTTTGTTTGTTTGTTGGTAACATTTCCGTGGAAAATGTTGCAGCATTTCAGCACTCGGTTACTTTATTGCATTCTTCTCAGACATCTGTTACTGGGTACGTGGTGAATGTAATTATCATTACAGGGTACGTGGTGAATGTAATTATCATTACTGGGTACGTGGTCAATGTAATTATCATTACTGGGTACGTGGTCAATGTAATTATCATTACAGGGTACGTGCAGAATGTTTACTCTAATTAGAAGAGTTCCAAAACTTAGGAACCCTACAAAAACACACAAAACGTTGAAATTTTTAATAATTTTACGAAGCAGAAATTTGGTTAAAGAGAAATTGATAGTTATATTATATCAACTTTCCCGTATTCTTCTCAACATTTCTGAATAATGATTGCAAAGAAATAGAATCAAGCACTGTATATATCATCTATTTGTTGATATAAATATAAAGGTTTTTCAACCGGCATCTTTTTTACACATGCATTATAATATTGTTAAACCCAAGTTTCAGCTCTTGCATCCCCTTATTCCTGTAATAAATATTTAAAATGCAAATGAGGTATTATAGTAACTATATATATATATATATATATATATATATATATATATATATATATATATATATATATATATCAAAGTGACTAGTATTCAATGCACCAAGTTATTTTTAATAGAAAAAACATTTACAGCCTGCAAGTGGGGCACATGCCTACAAGTGGGGGGAATTACCCTCTTAGTTACGAGGAGCAGGAAAATGAACAAATCTCACCAGTTTCATTGTGACAGTTGAGTAGGTCTGTAGCGAAGAGTTGTATGTGAGAAGGACCGGTGGTTGCTAGTGAGACAACCCGTCAGCAAGCACCTTTATACTCGCACACAAGTCTCAGCGACCTTCGAATAAATCCACGAGACTTGTATACAGATTGATATTTTTCGTTTTGTCGTCTACAATCTTAAGTTCGACCCTGGCCATGACGAGGAATTCACTGACCTTGGCGAGAATTCTTTGAGTTTGTGAAAATATGGAAGTTTATGGACGCTTTTTTGGTAAAAAAGACTGTGCGTTCGCATTTATATACAAGTGAGACTTAAGAGTGCCTCAATGGCAAATACGGGTGTTTTTGTTCCTTATACTTCATCCCCTATAGTATTATAGTGAAATAGTATTATCGTGCTATGTACGTGCAACTATATCACTCATATCATATCTCTTATGTAGCATTATGAAATCTATGTACGCGCAATTACATCGTACTCTAGCTTGGAGCTTGGGTAGCAACCGAAGAATGGGGGTCAAACAGCTCGTTCATATTGCCTTATTCAATCGTGCAACACATATCCCTCACATAGCATTCTGAGATTTATATACAGGATAATTAAAACATTTTCGTAATTTGCTAGTCAATTTGAAAGACTTTTCACAAGTTAAATAAGTTCATTAGTAACGGAGTAAATAAAATGTGTTTAATATCATCACAATAGTCATAATTTAAGGGTCTATACCTGCATATTTTCTTATTTATTTCGTCTTTTCTTCATCATTCATTTGATGATAAATGTTTTTTTGCATTGTCTTCAGGGGGTCTGATTTTTTACCTTCAAAGCAATATGAGGAAAAATTGTTGCGAATATTGT
This sequence comes from Trinorchestia longiramus, assembly GCA_006783055.1. Lineage (NCBI taxonomy): Eukaryota > Metazoa > Arthropoda > Malacostraca > Amphipoda > Talitridae > Trinorchestia > Trinorchestia longiramus. The sequence continues at coordinate 22,132 of VCRD01002799.1, forward strand.
TTCTGAAGTAAATATTTCATTATTTCCTGCCGAATATTAATCAAGAGCTTAAATTTTAAATTATAATTAAGTAACATTTCTCTGATATGTATATTAATTTATAGAAATTCATATCTTACTTGGCATTCAAAGGAATTACATAGAAAACATGTATGTTGATCAAACCTGGGTAAAAATAGAGCCTCAATCTCAAAAATATTAATAACTAAGCTACATTTGTTTATGTTACATAAATATTTTTAAAGAAAGAATTGAAGCTATTGATTTTTATATATCATCTAGCACAGTTGTACAGGGTGTTCCAAAAAATGTATACATTTTTGAAAAGCTGTAGTTTGAATACAACTGTCCCTAGGAGGCTGGTACAAGTCTCATTCGAAAGAACAAGATTTAAAGTTTTATTTTGTATCCTAAATACATTTTGATCTATATTATGTACACCTTATAAATCTCAGTAGTATTCAAACTACAGCCTTTTAAAACTGTATACATTTTTAGGGACACCTTGTGTAAATATAAGCTTTCTACATGTTGGTTGCTATCTATGGTGCGAAATCGTCGGATTTACATAACCGAATACATGATTTACATGACAGCATTTCCTTCACTTCCATTCTCCAAAAATTACACAAATGTCGTTAGGAACGCATACAGTATCATTTACGGGCTGTGTTTAATTCGATAGCCATGCATATGACAAAACTATGACAAGTTTGACATAAGATTCAGTCATAATCATCAATTTCAAATTTAGAAACTTCAATGTTGGGGATCGAGAAAGGACTTCTTCCATCACGAATAATTGTTGATCACGATCTTGTTTTTTACAATTGATGTTGTCTGTTTTTGGCGTTACCAGTTTTATTTAACTGAACAATAAGACATCAATTAAATTCTCGTACTGCTTGACTCACCATCCTACACGGAGACGTTTATAATCAACGGTAGTACATTAAACAAAAACATTTCCTCACTATCCATCAACGCTCTTTACTCCAATATAAAACACAACTAACGTGTCAACGCAGGGCACATCCCAGGATCTACAAACATTTTAATTTTTGTAGATCCTGAACCACATCCTGAAACCACATCCCATTGTGGTTTCAATTGAAGAAGTTGCTCTAAATTTAAATGGACCAAATACATTGATGGCTCTGGATTGATACCACAAAGACGGATTGTGTTCTTGTGTGTGTGGGGGATCGCCGCGCAAGCGCAAAAACTGGTGTGTGCCAGTGAGTCTTGAGGCGTGATGTAACTTAAGATATTTTTGAAGCAATTTCCTCTTCAGGAGCTGGAGGAAGAAAATTAGAAAAAGTGTAGACTCTCACTGAACGGTGCAGTGTGTAGAGGCCTTAATGATGCGTCCAGAGGCCTTGGTGTAGAGTGCAGAGGCCGTAGTGCAGAGTGCAGAGGCCGTAGTGCAGAGTGCAGAGACCGTAGTGCAGAGTGCAGAGGCCGGAGAACATAATGCTTGTTTCCTCGCATTTACAAAGCGCCTCTGCATTTACTTTGACAAAAAAGTTTTTATTTTAGCTACGCTGTGTATTTCACATGAATTATTTCTATAAGATAATTAAACACCGTAACACGCCACACATACCACACACGCCACATACACAACATACGCCACACACACCACACACGTCACACACGCCACACACGCCACACACGCCACACATGCCACACATGCCACATAGACAACATACGCCACATTCGGTACACGCGCCACACACGCCACTAACGCCTCACACGCCACATAGACAACATACGCCACACACGCCACATTCGCTACACACGCCACATAGACAACATACGCCAGACATGCCACACAGACAACATACGCCACACACACCACACACACATACGAGAGAACGTATCGTAATGATACAAGAACGGGACATTAATATGCTTGCTACATACTAGTGTATAACTCTTTTTCGTTTGGAATAATGACGCCTAATAATACTATGTTGAATGACGCTTGTTATATATTAAAAATATTTATTTGTATTATATATAGTATAAAAATGTTCACTACTTAAAATGAACTTGAAATTGAAATAGTGTCAAATTCTCCTCTACCACCGTAACCATCATCAGTCTCCTCTACCACCGTAACCATCACCATTCTCCTCTACCACCGTAACCATCACCATTCTCCTCTACCACCGTAACCATCACCATTCTCCTCTACCACCGTAACCATCACCATTCTCCTCTACCACCGTAACCATCACCATTCTCCTCTACCACCGTAACCATTACCATTCTCCTCTACCACCGTAACCATCACCATTCTCCTCTACCACTGTAACCATCACCATTCTCCTCTACCACCGTAACCATCACCATTCTCCTCTACCACCGTAACCATCACCATTCTCCTTTACCACCGTAACCATTACAGAGCGTGATCCAACGTACTTTACACTTTGGATTCATTAATATTGAAATTAGTAACATGGAATAATTTATAGACAGACTCATTACTGTGTTACAGCGTGTAACAATAAAACATTGATTGTGTAGCACTGAACCAAGGATACTGAAGTCATTAGTAACACAGCGCATGTGTGGGTATGTGTGTGTATGTGAAAGTAACTATGTGTGAGTGTGCGTGTGTGTATGTGAAAGTAACTATGTGTGAGTGTGCGTGTGTGTATGTGAAAGTAACTATGTGTGAGTGTGCGTGTGTGTATGTGAAAGTGACTATGTGTGAGTGTACGTGTGTGTATGTGAAAGTGACTATGTGTGAGTGTGCGTGTGTGTATGTGAAAGTGACTATGTGTGTGTGTGTGTGAGCACATGCATTGTGTACTGTTTTATTTATTTTTTAATCTTTTTCTCTGATATGTAATGCCCGTTCATATTAAACACGATGATATTTACCAATAACTGTAATAATGATTAAATTAAATCGATCAGCAAGTCATACTAAACGGTCACCCAGTAATTAGAAACTACAATTTCAATTTAATAACAATTAAAACTTCATGCTTTATGTCTTCACTGTAATAATTTTCCTTTTTCGGTCTTTCTCGAATGTTAAACATCCAATTCAGTTAAATGTAATGATGTTAATTCTAAGCTGTACCTAAAGAAAATATTTTGCTTATCCCCTAAAATACGTAGAATACCTAGCACGTCAGAATTTACATGTATCACCAATGACTACCTCTTAAGTCATCATTGAAAAGCGAAGTTTCATTTGGTTCACCATGTATATTTAACGTTCATTGCGTGATGTGAATGTTTACGTATACCCGTAGGTACCGCTGTTATATCATCTACTATGCATAGAATACCTACCACTTAAGGATTTTATGGTAAGGTATCTTCAAAAACCAATGCTGTTATATTTCTTATGTACCAACTTTATTGGAAATATACGTTTTTTTGTATGTGCCCAACGGCAAGTGTGTCTGTGTAGGCATAGTGCGTGTCTTGAGTGACAAGTGTATGTGTACATTCTGTGTATCATGATTCGTAGGTATGTGTATACTGTATACAAGCTCAATAAAGTTTCCAATTCCTTAAATACATTGTAAAGCATCGTTTTTTTTGTCACAACAAATAGCTGCATATATTTGTATTAATAAGACCATTGAATACAAAGCACTTCTCATTTTGCAACACCAAATCACCCAATTTTTTGCGTCATTCATTTGCGTCTCGCCCAGATATTTCCACAATACCAGGACTCACCCACGCTGACATTCCAAAATTTAATACAAAAGCTCACACATGCGGATGCATGCGTCCCAGCGTGCTGAAAATATTCCAGCGATGAAGGTAAATTCAATGGTGCAACTTGCAATATAAAAAGCGCCTCTGCAGTTCCTCGTAGCTGTGTGCCTTTTAGGCCTTCACTTGACCTTTATTTTGTGACGCAACTGGACGTTTGTGTAGAATATTGCTTTGTGCTCTATTTCCGCACTGGTGTTCCCTGCACTAATTGCATTTACGCGTCCTGGTCTTGATTTCAAGATCATTGAAGAGACATCACATAGTTTGTGCTACGAGATAACCATAAATGCAGTTGCTCCATAAATGGTCAATGCAGTTCTTCCATAAGCTGCCAACGTAGTTTGTCCACAAATGGCAATGATATATGTCCATAAACTGTGGATGCAGTTCATTCATAAGTGGCCAAGGCTGTTTTTCCATAAGGTGCCCGTGCAGTTGATCTATAAATGGTCAACTCAGTTTGCCCTTAAACTGTCAGCTGGTCTTCTGTACAAAATTTCAAATCCAATTTTACCAGAAAACAGACGGAAGCAAACGGCGATTGTTGAGTATTTTAAAATGCTTAATACCTCACAGGGCAGAATACATCACAGTGCAGAATACGTCACAGTGTAGAATACATCAGAATGCAGAATACATCAGAGTGTAGAATACATCACAGTGCAGAATACATCACAGTGCAGAATACATCACAGTGCAGAATACATCACAGTGCAGAATATATCGCAGTGCAGAATATATAGAGGCCATATAGCGGATTGAATGGAGTCTTGCAATGCGAGTAGACGTGAAAAATATTTTAAAATCCTCCACGCTTCAGGTAACATTGAGATCGAGGAAAATGTCATGAACATAAAAAATAATTTCAGCATTTTTTATACCCTGAGACAGACGATTTCCTGACGGTTGGATTTGGCTGAAGGGATACCTGTAATTTACGTGCATCACAAGTGACTTTGACCTTATAACACTTGGGTTTATGCACAGAAAACATGATTTCGGTGCGAAATGTTGTAACCTATTAATGTAGATACAAAATGATGTAGGCTCTTGACTTAAATGCAATCTTTTGATTTAGATGGAATCTTCTAATTTAGGTGCAAAATGATCCAATCTTTTGATTTATGTGCAAAATGATGCAATTTTTTTTATTTAGGTGCAAAATCATGCAATCTTTTAATTTAAATGTAATCTTTTAATTTAGGTGCAAATCGATGCAATCTTTTAATATAGATGCCATATGATGCCATTTTTTATTGAGATTTAAATTGATGCAATCATTTTATTTACATGCAAAATGATAAAATCTTTTGATCGGGATACAAAATGTTGCAATCTCTTAATTAGGATACAAAATGATGCAATCTTTCAATTAGGATGCAAAATGATGCAATCTATTGATTAGGATGCAAAATGATGCAATCTTTTAATTAGGATGCACAATGATGCAGTCTTTTGATTGGGATGCAAAATGATGCCAGTTAGACAACGCTCACAAGCATCAGTAGAGCAGGTGTTGAACGTTTGCATCTCAAACAATGAAGATATTTATGTGAGAACGAAAGGACAGAGTTCTAGAACAAAGGTAAGTCGTGTTAGAAAAGCTAGCTGCTCGTTTCCATTAATTATAACGCTGGTCTCAGTAAAATAAGGTGAAGTCATGGCAAATCTATGCCCCAAAGCGATCTCAGTTAGGAGGAAAATGAGGAGGATATCAAGAGAATTTTGTAACCGAATTTTGTCCGTAAATGTGAGCAGATTTCAAGAATATTTTACGAGGATATTAAGCATGTATGTTGGGAAAATATTTTACTATATGAGAATATTATGAAAACATTGCATTAAAATATTACGATAATAATTACCGTGCGAGAATATTACACCAGAATATTACCAAAAAATAAAGCGAAGATATTATGAGAATAGAACATGCGAATATTTGAGGAGAATATTTCATTAGCATTACCGGAATATCAAATGGGAATATTACTCACAAATATTTGTCAACATCGTCATGTAACTGCAGTCTGATGATTATGAATTAACTGCCTTTGACTTACTCTTTGCTCGTTCTGTTCGAGGAAAACTGAAGTAACGTTTTCATTTATATGTACGGAATTAAAATCAAAATGTTCCAACAAAGACTGGACTATTCATTCAAAATCATCTCACTCATAAGTGTTCCTGCTCGAACAAAAAAAAAATTTTTCCCAAAAAATGAGTTTACTAAGTTCTTGCGCTTGCACGTGATTGAGACACTTGTTTGGGATTGATGTGTTTGCACCTTTTTCATGACTGAACTTTTTGCCACATGGGACTTGGGTAGCAACCCAAGAATGAACAAACCGGCTCGTTCCTGTTGCCATATTCTATTATTATCAACTAGTCTCATTATCAGCTTCTCTGTGTCGCTTCTTCTTGTGATATATATATTCATATTTAAATGATATGCTGTACTAGTAAGAAGAATAACATTTATCAACTCTGGCCTATTTACTGCCATAGTATGTATTACTTAAGTGTACGTAGAGTAATTCATGACTGTACAATGAGCTGGTGTTAGCAGAAACACTGTACTTTTATGAATAGGTTTGTGCTCGACAGCTTCTCGATGTGCCAACCTCGCAATCTAGAAAACTCTAGACGATAGAAGCTGTTTGAGGATTTGTTACCGAGCAACCGTTGTAGAAGTTGTCGACGAGCAACCATTAGACAAGTTGTCGACGAGCAACCATTAGACAAGTTGTCAACGAGCAACCATTAGACAAGTTGTCAACGAGCAACCATTAGAGAAGTTGTCCGCTGAAAATAGAAGGCTTGTGGTGCTCAGCAGCTACACAACGAGAGCGATTCAGCGAAATCTCTTGACTCGAAGAAATTATTTTGGACCTCGAGGTTTGCGTCTCTGTGTCCGTTTGACCTTCCCTTCCCAGACTGGTTTTGTTCCGCCAAACTAGAATCTGTCCACCCCATCAACTGGTTTTCTGTCCACCCCCCCCCTCAAGTGGTCTTCTATCCACCCCATCAACTGGTTATCTGTCCACCCCCTCAACTTGTTTATGACATGCATTCTTGAACTGGAACCACCTGCCCTCAGGATAAGTCTCAACTCGAAGATGACGTGCGTCCACAAACGTATAAAATTACCTGTACGAGAACGTTCAGGACGACGGAATATCTTTAGCTCAAAGGACATTTGATGGCCTGTAGTTAGCACCTAAATAGCTTGCGTGCCTCTTGAATAATAACTGCCAAGGCTGCTACAAGGGCGATGTCAAAAATTAATAAGGTTTTTTAGGTCTATGATACGAGCATTGAAGTACGGTAAAAAATGGCCGATGTTGGTGCATATGATGCCTCTTTTACTAATACAGAATTGATACACTCCGTTTACACTTCTTGAGTGCTACACCTGCTACACTCCACTTACATTTCTTAAGTGCTACACCTGCTACACTCTGCTTAAACTTCCTTAGTGCTACACTCCGTTTATCTTCAGTACCTGTTACTGTACACCTGCTACACTTCACTTATCCTCAGTACCAGTAACTGTACACTCGTTCTTCTACCCTTTTTTATTTACCTTTTTTATAGCCCAACGGAGGTTAAAAAAACAGCCTTCGGATATGAATTCATATTCATCATTTGCTCCAAACTCTGTGCAGGGATAACCAACAACCACCAATTTACGATTACACAGTATGTCCATGCGTTGAACAGTCATCATACTACATCAACGTGCTTAATAGATCTTATACAGGTAAAACGCCTTCAAAACTCATGAGCTCTTTTTGTCTCCATTCGTCCAGAAACTAAACGTTGCCGCAAATGGTGGCTTTTGCTGCGAAATATTCAGCGAAGTGTGACCACTTTGTGTCTCCTGCACTGAACTTCTCGTAGCAAATATGCAAGTTATGAGTGATGCGACCTTGGTGAGTCAAAAACAAAGGTAGATAGCGTCCTTCCTTCAGTACATGTGACGCATAAGCTAGCTGGAGAGATCGTTCTCTGCAGGAAATGGTGTATTGTGGTCACTCTCTTGCTGCATGTACTGTCAGTACTGAGGTACGTGTTTTCATTATTTTGTGTCTCGTAAATATGCATTGTTTGTGTCTTGCGCCTTGCAGCATGTGTTTTCAATACTGAGGTGTGTGTTTTCCTTATTTTGTCTTGTGCAAATGTGTGTTGTTTGTGCCTTGTGTCTCGTGCCTTGCTGCATTGACTGGCGAAACTAAGGTGAGTGTTTTTCTTATTTTGTGTTCTGCAATTTTGTGTGGTTTGTGTCTTGCGCTTCGTGTCTTGTGCCTTGCTGCATGTGCCAGCAGTAGTTGATGTGTGTGTTTTCCTTATTTTGCGTCTTACAAATGGACAGTGTGTTTGTTTGTGTCCTACATCGTGACCATGTGTGATTATGACGCTTCTGTAGCTAAAGTACATATTACTTATTACCAGGAAAATTTTGTTGACAGAGAAACTTTATATTACATTACAGTGAAAACTGACCCTATGCAGTGACCCTATGCAGAAAGTTTAAATATAGGAAAAGTGTGTCGTGAGGGAGCAGTTTAAATTATACAGTTCACAGTAAGATGGAAAGTTAAACTATTTAGAAAATTGAGATCATAAAAAAGTTTAAATTATTAAGAACGTTCAGATTGTAAGGAAAGTCTAAATTATTGGGAAAGTACATTTCAAATTAGATTAAATAATTTAAATGGCTGTTCAATTAAATAAACTTAAGTGTAGAGTTTTTTGAGGCATTTTCCACACGAACTTTTGTATCATTTTCCTTGTACACTTATGCGACATTTTCCAGATTAATTTATACATTATTTTCCATGTGAACTTTTGCGTCCTTTTCCATATGAACTAACGCGTCATTTTCTAAGTGAACTATTTCGTCTTTTCTTCAGGTGAATTTTAGGTACTGTTATTTTAGCCATCATCATTTTTTTTATTCTTTGTCTTCTGTCCTCTGTTTTCTTCAGTCTTGTATACCATTTTCATCGGTTTTTGGGTCCTTCTGAAATCTATAAGAGCGTCTCTCAAGACTGGATAACCAGTAACTCATCACTGTCTGACTATCACCTTTATTGAGAAACTTTAGACTCACTCCAAAGATATATGAACTTAAAGCTAAAACTATGTAAATTTGCTTTGAAGATCTCTTTTCAAGAGCTCACAGTTCCTTAAATTAGCAAAAGTTACCTGAATACTTGCCTTGTGTAACATGCCGGAGGCTTACATGATAAATGCTCGAGTAAAGAATTATAAACAGCTTTTTCAAATTAACTTTCCATATACGGAACGTTGAAATCAAGGAAAGGAATCCCCCAAAAATCCGAAGCAAAGAATCATGAATGATGCTTTAAAGTTGAATGTCTTTTAACTGAAGATTTGTTCTTTTTCGCAGATTTACGAGCCGTAGGCGAGGTGAGGAGCTGCTGCAGCAGGAAACAACTGAAATGAGGGATGACGATGACAATCAAAGCTGAACCCGAAAATCTTCGATGCCCTGTAATCTGGAAAGAATTTTCAGCCATTCTTCAACCTGACTCGGCATGATGACTCAGCAGTTCCTGTGAGGATGCTTGAAAATAATGGCAATGGTTACCTATTATATGTCAGGGAATCATTCCAAAGAAAGCTTACAGTCCAACTAATATTCTGCAGTGTTATGAGGAGGACAAGATGGCCTATTAAACACAGTGTTTGCAGTGTGACATTTGAATCAATAACTTTTATTCTCTTTATAAAGAATCACAAAAAGTATTTCTGTGACCCTTTACAAATTTCAGGATAATTTGATACATGTACATAATAACAATTCAGGTTGCTCCATAAGGACAAAATGTATCACCTAAACTCGCCCCTCTTTTTCCATAATTAAAACACAAAAAATCTTACATTTCCATTATACATTTCACTCACGTACTTTACCATGTTATTACACCATAATTTACTCTCCCAATAAACCGAAAAATTAACCAACATATGACTTATTTATTTCCTTTTCTTTATTTCTAGGATGCCGATGTTTTTGTTTGATACTTAAAAATTAATTCATCGTATTGTCTATTGACAGAAATTTTTCTTAACACAATCAAAAAAATTGTTTTGAATTTTTGGCTTTTTTGGGAGGGGGCACATTCTGTAACAGTTGATCTTTCTGAATATTTCTGAAGCAGTTACTCCTGTTGAACTGGTCATGCAGCATCACGATTATTACACACAAATATCCAATATTTTATATAGATGCACGTCAATATTACAGGCTGACACCACAGGTTGCCAATGCAGGCTGACACTGCAGGCAGACGCTGCAGGTTACCAATGCAGGCTAACACTGCAGGCTGATACTGCAGGCTCACACTGCAGGCTGCCACTGCAGGCTGACATTGCATACTGACACTGTAGGCTGCCACTGCAGGCTGACACTGCAGGCTGACACTGCAGGCTGCCACTGCAGGCTGCCACTGCAGGCTGCCACTGCAGGCTGACACTGCAGGCTAACACTGCAGGCTGACACTGCAGGCTGACATTGCAGACTGCCACTGCAGGCTGCCACTGCAGGCTGACAATGCAGGCTGCCACTGCAGGTTGCCACTGCAGGCTGCCACTGCAGGCTGACACTGCAGGCTGACACTGCAGGCTGACACTGCAGGCTGCCACTGCAGGCTGCTGTGCATCAGCATGACGACCATGACGCAGAATTCATCGTCGTAATTACTTCAGGATTGCCTGAAGCAGAGCAATTACACGCTGCAGTAGAAGAGGTCACTGACGTGTTGTGGTGTGTGAACACACGTGTGACGTGTTGTGGTGTGTGAACACACGTGTGACGTGTTGTGGTGTGTGAACACACGTGTGACGTGTTGTGGCGTGTGAACACACGTGTAACGTGTTGTGGTGTGTGAACACACGTGTGACGTGTTGTGGTGTGTGAACACACGTGTGACGTGTTGTGGTGTGTGAACACACGTGTGACGTGTTGTGGTGAGTGAACACACGTGTGACGTGTTGTGGTGTGTGAACACACGTGTGACGTGTTGTGGCGTGTGAACACACGTCTGGAGTTGCCATTATGATGCAACAAATGTAACTGAAATGAATGACATTCACCTGAATGAATGAAATTCCGCTCCTAAAAGGCAAAGTTCAACATCCACAGCCAGACAAACTTCAATAATGCAGCGCCATTGTCGTGGTTTAGTTTCACTAATTTTAAAGTATCTTTTCTCTCCCAACAATGGTTACAATAAAGCAAAGTGTCCTTGTAAACTTTGGCCATTTTTGGGTTTTAAAAGTCAGGGGGAATTTTTATCATACATTTATGTCTAAAAGAAAAATGGGCATGGATAAGTTCAACTAGAGGGAAATGTATTTTCATAAAAATGTTCACTAAATATCTTCAATAAAAATTTTACATACATTCTCCTTTAAGAATCTGTAGCGTCCTTTTGAACAAATTTCTTTTTTTTTCTTTGAACAAATTTCGTGTTCCTAATTGAACACTTTCTGATCAAATTTTGAACCCATTTCTAATGCATTAAAATTTTGTGCCTATTTTGAGCGTTAAAAGTTCTAACAAAATCAAGAACAAGAACAGTTCGCCACTACGACATGAAATTCAAGTGGTTTTTGCTTTAAACCAATAGGATGCACGCAGCTGTTAATAAATATAGCTCAAACTCAAGCCGTTGAGGCAAATAATTGTACTCGAGATGTTTTACACCTTCCTTCATGCAACTCTGACGAAAATCCGCTCTGATTAACTATGATTTTTCCAGAGACTAGCAATCCATAATAAAAGTAATAATGGAAGACACACAAGAATAACATTTTTCCGGCGGTTAACGTCATTGACAAACCACCAGCGTCTGAATTGTTCTTCAGGTCAAAATCCTGCTGTAAATTCTTGAGCAGAACCTGTAATTCCATCGCCTAGCACTTACACGGCAATCACCTTCAATGCAGGTAGGTTTTATCCAGGCACTAAACATGCGTTCATTGAGTGATAATCAGTGTCAATGACACACCGGCTGAAAAAAACTGCTACGCTTCCACAAAATACAATTTTGAAATATTTCATAGACGCCCTACACTCAGACGTGTGCTAACTAATGGAGACACCAAAGTTTATTTTTCAGGCTGGTGCTCAAACTTTCAGTAAACTTCATTCCTGAAATCACATCGACATTTTGGAATGTTTGTTAAAAGCATGTGTCGAAATTAGGGGAACTCAACTTTCATTGTCAAGTTAGTTAACGATATCAAAAATTGTAAGTCTCTTTCCTTCGGTAAAACTTTCTACATAATGATAGTAATAATAACATTGATGATAAGAATATGTGTAACAATAACTGCAAAGTTAACGACATCATTGGAATTATAAACATATAGATACTTATAACATAATATAGATAATCTTGATAGTCTAATGACTAATACATCAGCTGGACAAATTTTTGTAAAATTGGGACATTTTGATAACATAATACATGTAGTCTGTCACATGTAACCGCTCCGTTTTATCTGTCTTCTAAAATTACAGTCATGTCACAAATAAACAGCTGTCTGGAATTTGGTTCTCAGAATGCTGAGCTTCCAAAAAACTAATAATATATAATTAGAAAAGTTACTCATTTATGCTGTTCCGATATTATGTATAACGCGCCAGCTATACTGGGGCCCACAACATTTGTTAGCTTCTGAAAGGCAATTTATCGTAATTTTACCCTAGAAATTGGTCAGAGTAACAATGTCGTTTGTCCAGTGGGGAATGCTGACTGCCCCAAGCCTGTGTTTCCCCAGACCCCGGCGCTGAGAAGCCTTGTGTCACAAGTAATTTTCAGCTGCAGTTGTGTGTTAAGTGAGCGTCACAACTGTACAGCTCTTCATCTTCAACAAAACACGTTAATTCTAGAAATTTTCATCATCTAAGAAACACAGTTGATAAAAAACATAATACGATGTGACTTTTAAATCAGACAATACCGCCGACACAAACACTAGCATTCTACAAGTATTGCATTGGGTGGAAGGGGAAACATGGAGTGCGTAGTAAGTGTTGACACGTGTGTGTTACGTTGACAAGTGTGTGTTGCGTTGATACATGTTGTGTTGACATGTGTGTGTTGTGTTGAGTCTTGTGTTGACACGTGTGTGTTACGTTGACACGTGTGTGTTGCGTTGACACGTGTGTGTTGCGTTGATACGTGTTGTGTTGACATGTGTGTGTTGTGTTGAGTCTTGTGTTGACACGTGTGTTGTGTTGAGTCTGAAACTGTTGCGACTTCGTATCTACCTGGAATAAAGTTTCAAATTTTCCTGTGTGATGGCAAGTTTCCTCCATTTACCAGAATTCCATTTAGTTAGCTAGTTTCTAGAAACTTGAAAAAATATTTATTTATTATTTTCTCCCAGTAGCAACCGGCTGATCAACATGAATGGTTTGAAAATCTTGTGCAGATATAGGCACCCTAGAAGAACAAACTTACACTTGCGTTCTTATCCTCAACAAGTGAAAGATTCTATATAATAATGAGAGATAATGAAAGCAAAATATCAATATATATAAAGGTAACTTACTTTTTCACACCACAGTGTACACCAAATTTTGATCCACGATGTCATTGGAATTCAAATTCGCATGCATTAAATTGACGAAGAAAGACTTTATTCTTTCACGATGTGAAATAAATATCATAGCCCTCTATTTTTAGATGACAAACATGAAATAAAAATTTACTTCCTTCAAACTAGTTAGAATTAGAACCAGAAAGCGAACAAACCGTAACTGGATAGGTGAACAGTAAAGACTGGACAGACTATGACAAAAATAAATATTTTGCTGATCGTTTCGTCCTCTAACTACCCATGATGACACAGCAAAAGTAGTACTCGTCTTCTCAAGATCCTTGTCATAAAGAAGGCAGAGATGCTGGGTCTTCATGCAGCAGGAAACACGTGTGAATTCTAGAAGTTCTTGCATCACGTTTTCTTGCATGACTGAGGAAGGAATAATTTTAATGTTTTACACACCTAGAATATACGCTCACTGAGGTAAATACTCGAATCAAGGAGGCAAACTCACTGAGGTAAATACTCTTCAGTATCTCGGATACGAGCTTATCGAAGTAAATGCTCTTGAGTATTTAGGATATGAGCTTATGAAGGTAAATACTCTTGAGTATTTAGGATACGAGCTCATTGAGATACATACTCTTGAGTGTTTAGGATACGAGCTTATTAAGGTAAATACTCTTGAATATTTAAGATATGAGCTTATGAAGGTAAATACTCTTGAATATTTAGGATACGAGCTCATTGAGATAAATACTCTTGAGTATTTAAGATATGAGCTTATCGAAGTAAATGCTCTTGAGTATTTAGGATACGAGCTCATTGGGGTAAATACTGTTGAGTATTTAAGATATGAGCTTATGAAGGTAAATACTCTTGAGTATTTAGGATACGAGCTCATTGAGATAAATACTCTTAGGTATTTAAGATACGAGCTCATTGGGGTAAATACTCTTGAGTAGTTAGGATACGAGCTCATTGAGATAAATACTCCTGAGTATTTAAGATACGAGCTTATCAAGGTGAATATTCTTAGATGACTACAATACAAGCTCACTGAAGTAAAAACTCGAACTCGGGCCTAAGAAATATTTGCTGGAATTACTACAGTATTTTAAGAGTGGTAGGAAAAGAACAAAAAATTCAAATATTGTTAGCTTTGAAACTTGTTTTCCCAGCTGAGACGTAAAAGCCATTCCTCGGGGAAGCCATGCAAAATACAGGATTTCCACACTACCTGCTTCTGTCAACCGCAATTTGTGCTAAAATATTCAAAAAATTCGTTCGCTGTGAGAGGTAATAGGTCTTGGTAATAGGTCATGGTAATAGGACATGGTCAGCATTTAAAAACTAAAACAAAACCAACAACACAAATTTTTTTTTAATGTCTAATTCACTGACTGTTAACAATTAAATTTTCCCAAATTCGAGGGTCGGGTAACTTGATCAATAAAAACGAGCATGGGAGATTTTTCATGCTGATTGTCACATGACTTCAATGTAAAGAATTCACCTGAGTCATCACTATTTGTCATGGCATTCCGATTGTAAAAAAGTTCAAAGCATTCTTTCGAATTACATAACGCAGATGCTTCTGCAGACTGAATAGTTAGCACACAACTCAAATCTTCACGTTTGTACGAAAACGGGCATGAATATTTCAGATGTTTATTATGGTTGTTACATGCTGCCTGATTAACGTCGTTTTGTACACAGCGTGGTTCATTTCCTTCACGAGGAAGTTTAAACAAAAGCAATAATACAAAATCTCCATACTGGTGAAGTCACTTCATGTAACTCATTCATTCTTTTCTTTTGTTTGTGTACGCTGCTACCAAGCTTGTAACCAATCAACTCTTTTAAAAACACACTCTATCTTCTATTTGAAAAGGAGCCCGGTCTTAAGAAGTAGATGCCCGTCCATTGATGGCACGCCATGGAAGTTGATTGGGCTTATCCAAAGTCAATTTTCTTCTGCCGTTTCTCATCAACTCACAGGCTGAGGAAGGAGGTTCATCTGGGGGACATCCGGGGGGAAAATTGCCCCAGGTTCAGGAGCTTGTTGCCTGTTTCAAGGCAATTTTTGTTCACTTCGATCTTATGAATCATGAATTGCATCCATCACGTCTGATTATCTTATATGATTTGATCTAATTTTACAATCTGAACTGGTTCTAAGGTGCAAAATTCCATTTCTTCTCGAGACAGAGAGATGTCAAAGAATTATACAACGATATGTACATCTATTTGGAGTGAAGCATGTAGGTATGTGAGATCTCATAAAATCTTAAGGTCCATACATTTATAAATTTTTATCCGTAGACAGTAGTATTTTTTTGCATAAATATACGGTCACATCCAAAAGAATATTTTGTGTTCAGTTTGAGAGCAAATGTAAAACGACTTTGAAAATCATAAATCTCCTTAATTTGAATTTGCTGACAATTTTTTGTCCCATGATTATAAGCGTTTTGAGCTTCTAGGAACTGCAATCATACCGATCATACAAAATATGATTGTTTGTACCATGGAAATTGTATGATCATTTTGGTCATAGAAATAGTAACCAATAAAATAGTAAATAGTAACCTCAAAATGAACCAAGGAAATAGCTTCAACTACATGCTTCTAGAAACATTGTTGCCTTGGGCTAAAAATCCTTTAAACAAGTCCTAATAGTCATTTCAGCATCGCTCAACACCCTCAAATGGAGCTAAGAAAAC
The DNA here is from genome assembly GCA_006783055.1 of Trinorchestia longiramus. Taxonomy (NCBI): domain Eukaryota; kingdom Metazoa; phylum Arthropoda; class Malacostraca; order Amphipoda; family Talitridae; genus Trinorchestia; species Trinorchestia longiramus. Next base: position 38,193 of record VCRD01002799.1, read on the forward strand.
ACATGAGTGGTTTTGATTCGATGTTTCCCATTCCTTTTCGAAGAAGGAATGGTCTCCTTCATCGCCAGACCTGAAGCCTCCCGATGACGGCATCTGGTCCACACAGGCTAGTAAAGTTTCAGTGACACATTACCAAAATTTGGAGGCACTGAAATACCGTGCAACATATAGGCAAACCATGCATCATAATGTTAATACCAGACAACATAATGTCAATACCACGCAACATATTGGCAATCTCAGACTGCATAATGGGAATATCACGCAAGATATTGGCAATCCCACGCAACATATTGGCAATCACAGACTGCATAATGGCAATACTACGCAACATATTGGAAATCACAAGCTACATAATGGGAATACCACGCAACATATTGGCAATACTACGCAATATATTGGCAATCCCAGGCTGGATAATAGCAATACCATGCAATAATGTTATACATTAATTGCAACATCGTCAGACTACACAATACACGTGTTGCACGTTACTGTATCTTTGCCAAAACACACTGTACGACATGAGCAGCCCCTCGGAGTTCCAGGGGCAACAACTGGAAGCAAAAGCCTCATGGACACTGACAGGAAAATTAGGCGCCTATTTGCATGAGCTCAGCGGGAAACTGTAAGCGGCTCTGCCCCTCCGACACACCTTGTACTGTATGTGGACTACCTCCACAAATCTTAGGCCTCAATCCAGGGCAAAATCTATTTAAGTTTAAGTTTTTTAAAGTGGTAAAGTCAGTACGTGTGCTATGAGTGAGCTCTGAATTTTATTTTACAGTTCCAAATGACAAACTTTGAACTGAAGCTGTTTACTCTTCGACAGCACAGCAATGTTTCCATAATTCAAAACAATAAGATTTTTTACCCATTCTCTATGGTTAAACTTGGTTTTCTACACATTTTCATGTACTAAAATTGTTTTTCCACACATTCTCCGATATTAAAATTAGTTTTCTACTCATTGTCCATTGTTAAATTCAGTTTTCTGCTGATTCTCTATTGCTAAAGTCAAGAAGAAACTTCCCTTTCCTTGAAAATAAACATCCATAGCTTTTTGTAATGTTTACTTATACTCGTAGATACCGCTGTTATATCATCTACTATGCATAGAATACCTACCACTTAAGGATTTTATAATAAGGCAGTTTAAAAGTCAATGCTGTCACATTTCTTGCGCAAATATACTTTTTGTTTCGTTTTTTTTTGTACATCTTCCTGGCCTCCTCCCAAACACTTTACGATCCTTGAGTGTATATTTCAATTCGAATTCGTCAGCGAAGACCTTCAAGCTCTGTTATGATCTCTAAAAACCTTACTCACGACCCTCCTACAATTTTATAGGACCAGTTACGAGTGGTCTTTGGGGTCCAAGGATACTCACATTGAAGGCTTATAAACTTAAATATGCCTTAATTAAGTCTCATGAGTGCATGAAATGCCATACCCTAATTACGCCCTGTCACTAACTCGCCATGGGATCTGTTTATGCACCACGATTTCAAAACAGGTTTTTTAGGTCCCGTGTACAAGGTGGTAAAAAATTCCTAATTTTCTACTCCACCGTGTTGTTCTCGAGCTGCCGAAAGGTGGTTTAGCAAAAGGCTTTTCAATTGGAAATTTTTATTATACGGCATTTTTAGATGGACGTGGACACAAAGAGGTCTCCCAAGAGCATGTCTGCAACGGGCTACAAGTGCGCAGACGTCAAACAAATTTAGAACCCGTTCTGCAGCTGCAGTTGATATCTCCTTGCGTTAATTACTTGAAATTCTTATTAACATTTCCCCTTAAAATGCGGTGCTTTTAAATAGGGGCAGCCTAATTGAAGACGGAGACGGGAATACCCTTTGTTAGCCCTGGTTACTTAGAGGATGCACTTCTACGTACTTGCGTGTGCTGGTTGCAACAGAATTAATTGATGCAGCAGAGGGATTAATGTAGAGGCAATATTAATGAATGTAGTGGTAGGATTGGGGCTGTGGCAGGATGAGATTAAGGATGATTCATAATCTAGGTCCTGTGGCGCAACATGCTTATAGAATTTTATACATGTATTATACTTCTATTATTACCTACATATATAATAGACGTATAATAGACATATATGTTATTTCTTTATCTCTCTATTTGTGTGTGTCCGTCCCATTAATTCCTATCTATTACTGAAGAAAAATTATTGAACTAAAATCAGAACGGGTATACATGTATTATAAGCATTGTATTGTGGATACCAAAGGCACTACATTACTATAAAATATGCCATTTTTCCCCCGCTATTAGCCTTCTTGTTCTACAAGGCCATGCTATTGGTAAATAAGATACAGATTGGAAGTCCTGTCTATATATTCATGAAAAATATTTATATTTTGACAGCACCACGGGTAAAACTGAACACTGTATTTTATTTCATGGATCCTTAATTTTATCACTTTTAAACAGTGGAATTTCCAATGGTACTATTTAGGCCATGTTATAGGTAGATAAGATACAGAATGGAAGTTCTTTATACATTCATGAAAAATATTCAGTTAAAAGACAATATTTCGTCGTAAATCTTCAATACATTCGTCTTTATAATAATTTCAAATTAATTTAATCTAAGCTGTGTAATTTCCATGGGAACTATCTAGTGTATACATACATTTATATTCTATATTATATAACTTCCTTGTATACATCTTGGATAGGTATATAGCCATTACTATGAGTATGGACATGGTCGAAATAAAAAATATTTCCATCATCTAGCTTTATTTTGAGCTGTTTATTTAAATTCTACTGAGTTTTTTTTTGTAGGTTCTATTTGATAATTCATTCCACCTCACCACAAAACTGATGATGAATGCATGTACTCGTCTTATTAATATTCATATAGAGAGGTCAATCGACATTTATTTTAGACCAGTATTCTGGCTGAGGTGAAAGTAATTTAGTGATATGCTTGAGGGAAAATTAAAGAGTACAAATGTCACTCCAAGACTCCAAGAGATGCTCCATGAGTGGCTCCAAGATAACTTCCAAGAGTGACCTCAAGAGTGGCTCCAAGAGAGGCTCCAAGAATGGCTCCATGATAGACTCCAAGATAGGCTCCAAAAGAACTTCCAAGAGTGGCTTCAAAGGTGGCTCCAAAAGAACTTCCAAGAGTGGCTTCAAAGGTGGCTCCAAAAGAACTTCCAAGAGTGGCTTCAAAGGTGGCTCCAAGAGATGATTTAAGAGTGGCTCCAAGAGATGATTCAAGAGTGGCTCCAAGAGATTCTTCAAGAGTGGCAGAGTAACTCTTCCTCCAGGTGTCAGCCTCCATGTATTGAAGGCTCACACTGTTGTGAAGAACTGTGTCTCGTAAATCATATAATGCAATACGCCTCATCAGCACAAGAAAATATGAAGAGTTTTAGTCTCCGTACACCGCCCCTCGAGAGCATGTCTCAGAAAGCGACGTTGCATGGCAGACTTGCATATTTGTGCCTCAGTCACTTCAAGTTCTCCTTATACTCATTAACCCTTTCGGTACCATGATGCAAATATCAGAACCTTTTCAACACATTTAACATCAAATTTAAAAAAAAGATGCTTTGTGACGTTTTACGGTCACTGCATTGTCCTGATCAAACTGTAGCTTGCACTGCCCTACCAGCGTTTGCACAGACACACGTGTAGCTCTGCATCTTAATAGGCGAAAAATGACTGCGGCTACCAGAGATGCCGTCGGGACCGAAAGGGTTAAAAACTGTGAAATTTCGAGGAAATTGTCACCGGAAAACAAGCCTATTCAGTGTCGAAGAAACAGGATTCTTTTTGAACTTGTGCTTCTGTTCCATGCAAGCAAACAATTATATATGCACGTCAAGGGCGTTTATACTGAGAGTTGAATAAATACGTCTTCGGATGTAACTCAAAATTTGAAAACTTAATTTTCTTCTCGAGTTTTTACGGTATTTTCCTTCTTTATAAAGTTCTTAAACCAGCTCAACGTCATCATTACAATCGTAGCCAGCATTTTACTTCTTCTGTATTCTTCATAAAGTATTTAATGTTGCATATGTCTGATATTAGTGTTGCATTTAAATGGTTTGCTCTGAAAAGCATGCAATGTTTTCATAAAACATCATAATGTTTCGGAAAAATTCTACACAATTTCAGAAAAAAATACTCCGTGTTTGTCTTGATTTCTAACCACTCACTGCCGTAGGTGGCAGACCGTTCCTTAATTCATACTCGTACTTGTACGTCATACTCGTTAATAACACGAAGCATAGCCTCTGCTAAGTATCCTTTTGACAAATATAATGAATATTTTTTCTCATCTAAGGTTCATAAACGCTGCAATTTAACTCATTGTGGCTATGTAAATGATCGTAACTACTAGCATTTTAATAAATTTTCTTTTATTGCTCATTAATTCACGAAAAAACAATGAAGAATGGAATTAGCACCACTTTTATTTTTAGCAGTATCATTGATACTACTATCATCACTATCATTATTAGTTCTCTTGTAATATTCATAATTGTTAATTCTATTATAATAGTCATTATGAGTAATACTATTATCATCATTATGAATACTATAGTCATCATTGTGATTGTCATCATTGCCTATTTTTTGTGTAGAATATTGAGGCTTCGTTGCTGATCACAGCAAGTGAAGAGCATCTAAGGAGTCCATGCTGAGGAATATTGCAAGAAGGATCGCCATCCTTAAGAGTCCTTCTTCCGTAGGATATGAGCTACGCTAAACAATAGATCCTTTTACAGCAGGGGTTCCCAACCTCGCTCTGACCTCATACACCTTCACTATTTTTAAAGATGAGCATCTACCCCTAAATTTTTATGACGGAAAGATGAGTAGAAAAATAAAATTCCCCTGAATTTCTAATAGAACTTCAAGGTTTTTGGAACTAAAAACTAACATTAAATGTACCTCTTTAGATAAAAAAAATGTACCCCTATGGGTACATGTACCCCAGGTTGTAAACTGCTGTTCTACAGCATGCAGATTTTTATGCTTAGTCCAACATTTCTAAAGCCGTTTTCAGGTCATCAGAATTGTACGCAATGCCGCGGGCGAGATGCCGTCTACATCTACCATGTGCTTATTACCTCCATCATCAGGTGTCGATGCAACAGGTTTCCTCGCCGAAATTTGGTAACTCAAAAGTCTCAGGGTATAACTTAGTCAATAATTGATGCTCTCCTTATTATATTTTATTCTTCAAGCAAGAGACCCAGTTTTCCCTGCATGAAAGTATGACCAGTACCTCTGGTTCTTTAATAAACTGATATCCTTCCAGATGATATTTCACTGTTCCATGAAGAACATGATATGTGTGTGACAGAAAATCCATGTAATGCAATGAGTAGTGTGGTATGTTGGGTTGCTTGGGCCATAGTTGTGAATACACCATAAATGTGATCATCATATTTATGAATCTTATAACTATATCACTCATATTTCAACATCTTGTTCAGAGTCTAATTAATTTAATGATAACACCGACGCTTCGTTCTGCATTCCTAATTCTGATAATGCAATTCTTTTTCCCTATTTTTTACCTCCTAACTTCAACTATTGCAACGACTAAATGACACTCGAGTTTATACAAATACTAAATACTCGAACGTATGCAAATACCTACCGTGCTTGTTCACAGGATTTATCTTGTCACTGCTGGCATATTTTGTTATTATAAGACTCTGGTTATTTTCTTATTAATTTTCCTCCTCCCTGCCCCTCCTCTCCTGTCCTCCCCTCCTTCATTCTCCCCATACCTTCCTCAGGCTAATCTTCGTTATGTTCATGCTTGTCGTATGGTTTAATACTGCATTAGTTACACAATCTTGCACGCTATAGCGTCCTGATGTAAAGTGAAGCTCGTTATGTAGTTCTCCTTCAGCACAGAACGATGAAGACAAACGATAATTATTGTAAACAATGTGAATTTTTTAATCCCTAATTTTTACTCGTATTATTTTTAATATTGCCGTAATTTCTATAATAATTATCTTTCCTATTGTGATAAAAATTATGATTACTGATTATTATTATTTCCAGTATTTATCATGGTCATTATTATTTGATTGCTCATTAGTAATATCACATCATCATAGTTGCTATTTTTATATACGTTTTTACTTTGTGTAGGCATGTTAGTTTATTATAAACATTATATTTATTCAAGGCTTAAATGAATTTGGTATTACCCAAGCTATAGGTTACAATATAAGTCAAGAGCACAAGTCTGCTAGTACAGGTACGAACTTGAGCTCAGAAAGCACCAAGAGCGTACGATCTGCATTAATTAAAATGCTGACGTGTACGCTACACGAACGTTCGCCGTTCGGCCATGAATAAACAACCTGGAAGGAATAGTCCCAGTACGTTTTCTTACAAGTATGAGTCGTAAATCGACTATACAAGCTGGTCACTTGACATGTACGTTATAATGGCAGCACGCCCTTGCTTCTTCAGTGGGTGATCCAAGCAGTAAATCTGACACCACAACCACTCAACGGACGCGGAATTCCAGTTGTTCTAAAACGTTCTGTACGTTGAGGCGCAGTTGTGAAGAGGCAATACAATATTCAGCTCGTACGACCACCCCTAAACCTGTATCAAGCCTGGACTTACTGAACAGGTTTACTGTCTCTCATAGGATACGGATAAACATCCTCAGGATGCAGGGAAAAGCCGCTTCTTCAAAGATGTTCGATTGAAAATTTTCAGGGGTAGTCGCAAAATTTACCCACAAGTTTTCAGTTAGAATATTCCTCAACACAGGGGTAAAATCTCATGAGTGTAGAATAAAATTTTGCGAATTGAAATAAATCAGTAACTATGAGTTATAACGTATCCTCGGTCTCTATGATATTTAATGTTATTATTGTCTCCATAGCTCCTAGAGTTTCTTCAATATAAGCACAACAAAACTTCAGATACTAGGATAATATAATATTCTTTTCAAGTTAACATGTCTTTGAAACTTTCTCTATTTGTTTCACAGATCATTGTTCAGCAAACCATTTTCACTATTAGTTTCCACACCAAAAACAAACTACGTCGCAAAATAGAATCCAGTGTTACTCAGAGGACCTAAAACAAATACAACAGGAAAATAGAGCTCTATTTTTTTGGATTCCAGCGCGCAAGCCGTAGGCGGTGGACAGGAAATACGTCTCCCAGGTGAGACCAAGCAGCTCAACCTGTTGCCAGGGAGTGTATGCACCTCCAATCGACACCTCTATAACCACAAAAAATACGTGTCAAACAAGACAACAAGCATTCAAAAGCACGAAAAGTTTTGCTATTGCCGGTTTGTCTTGATCATCGCTTGCCTCGAAGCTCTGGAACCCTGGTATTATCTGAAATAAGGCGTAGCTGAATTGCGTCCTGTTGGTATGAATGTGTGGTCAAAAGCTCACTCTGACGCCGGGGGCAAAGATGTGGAATTTTAGGTCTTTTTTCTGTGTTTTTTTCATAGTTTTATATTTTGTGTGCATTTTTCTGCTTCATTCCTATCTCTACTGCGCATCTTGGGATTTTTTTGAGGGTTTTGTAATTAAAGCAGGAAGTCGTCAGACCGAGTTGTTTTGTGTTGTTGCAATTAGTAAACTGAACGGCATTCTAATTATAAGCTTATTCTCAATGATCCCCATCATCACAGCACAATAGTTAACATTATTACAATGGAAGGTGATGAATGAACACGACGTTATGATTTATTCTTTGAGTTAAATTTTTTGTTATTCAAAAAACAATGATGGTAACAGCTGGTGTCACAACTGGTGCCACAGTTGGTGTATTTTGATGCAGATTTTTACACTTCGAGTTACAGTTTTCTTTAACGCTATATTTTGTAATTGTTGAATAATTTAAAAAAAAAATCCTGTTTGATATTGACACAGGCATAACTGGTGGGAATATTTTCAACTGCTCGCGCTGTATCGTTCGGAAAATATGGAGCAAATAATTACTGCTTACCCGTAGTATTTACGGGCAGCCCGTACCCGTAAACTGCTGGGCAGTTCTGTGAGCTGTTTATTTTTACTGAGAAACCATCGCAAATTATGAGATTTTAGAGTCAGTTTACTTCTATAGGGACACAACATCAGGAATTTGCGATATTAAACGTTTGTTTACTTCTAGAGAGACTTACCGCCGCAAATCGGGGAGATTAAACGTTTGTTTACTTGAAGAGGGACTTACTGCCAGAAATCGACTAAATTAAACGTTTGTTTACTTGAAGAGGGACTTGCTGCCAGAAATCGACTAAATTAAACGCTTGTTTACTTGAAGAGGGACTTGCTGCCAGAAATCGACTAAATTAAACGATCGACTAAACTATTAAACTATCGACCAATTAATCGACTAAATTAAATCGGCGAGATTAAACGTTTGTTTACTTGTAGAGGGACTTACCTCCTGGAATCAGAAACTTCATTCCCAAATAAAACTGATCTTAATTTTCAAGAGTTGACAAAAAGCTTACAAACAACGGCGTCTCATTCGCATGTTACCGTGTCCCGTTAGTGGTGAACGAGGACGATGATGAAAATAAAGAAATAAATATGAAATTCGAGCATCAGTTCTACATTTAAGAGTGTTAACAATACATTCGATGATAATCTGACTAAAGTAAGTGAAAAAGCACCATAAATAGACATTTTGGAATAAATGTGAGTACGTTCATTTTTTTTTTTTAAATAACTTCATCATGCTGCAACTAAAGCATTGAGTGAAGAGTCTGCTACAGACGCTTGTCCTTGTGTTGCCATGTATTATTGAAGAATTTTAGTGTGTCTGCCTAAAGTTTTATTGGTTTAACATGGACATCCACTTTTTAGACGCCAACCTTCATTGACTTTAAATGCTGAGTCTTGCTGTGGATGACTAGGCAAATTGAACTTAATTGAATTGATGGTGTCTTTTATTATAAATAAACTATCTTATTATACTTAAGTTAAAATCAGAATAGGGAAATTAAATAATTAATTTTTATGGGTTTCATTTAACGAATGAGATCTTTATTAAAACTGAAACTGAAGTATTAATTCTAAATTTCCACTTAAATGTCAATAGTTATTATTTAATGCACAAGACATTTAATAACACTGAAGTTAGGATCACAATTCTAGAATTATATCATAAAATTTGATGGTTTTTATTCAATAAATCAAATCTTTAATGTCACTAAAGTAAGAGGCATCAAATTTACCCTTGTTTTTAATAAATAAAACCCATACATATAAATGCGTTGCTTTGCTGTATGTAGTGCTGCAGCGCTCACAGTATATTTTGCAGCTCTAGTCTTAAGAGAAACCAAAAAAAAAAATCCAAAATGTAGAAAATTGAATCTTGTAAAAAGTAAACTTGCAGAATTGCAAACATCTTTTTTGGAAAATCAAGTTTGCAATACATGTGATGGATGAGAAATATCGTATGAACGATTCATATTACATAAAATTTCGAGCTACTCTCATTTTTATCGAAGAATCTGGACGCAACACAAATATGTGTTTTATTCACTACGGGATATTGAGATACACAGGAAAATCATACTATTAGGTTGTTACAAAAATAATGGCCGCTCGAAGGTCTGGAAGGCTTCTGAAATCGACCATTATTTTTGTAACAACCTAATAACTACAGTAGCGGTAGTGCAGACTGCAGTTTGTGAATGGACAGCCCTTACTTATGAATGAATAAAGAATCGACAATCTAAATACCAGAATTTAATATAATACAACATACAATTTCAAGTTTCTCAATGCTTATTTCTTGAGAACAAGAAGTATTTGAGCCGGGCTGTCGTATGCTAGAATGATGATGGGTGTCAAAAAAGACACTAGTTTAAATCGCAGTAGAGGTCGAGTAGTGTCGAGCAGCAAAGTGGAAGACCCGGGTTCAAATCCCGTAACAGCTTTGCTCTGTTTCTGCCAGAGCATTGGTAGACAAAATACACGTCCTGGCTGCTGCGACGTAGGACGCCCAGAATAAGACTAGACTCTCATCCAGTTCATTGGAGCGCCTCTATGAACCTATACTTTAAGTTGCAGCGCACAGGACGGGAGCAATCGCTGGTCTAACCACTTATCTTAAAATGTTGACTGTAGGAATTGAAAATCCAATGCGTATGTAATACATACTAAGTTGAAATCAAGTTCCTGTCTTTCTTCCGTGGACTGTGACCTGTGTGCTCAGTAACCCTCCTGTGAAGAGAGTTCCGACACGCTACGCTGCCTGAACAATATCATGCCTGTCAGCTGAAAAAAACACTCAAAAAAGCCCATCCATTTGATAATGAATAGCATGATACGCAAGCAAATTTGCAGAAAATATTTCAGAAACTCTGTACCAGTGTCAGATATTTCCCTAGAAGAAGCAAAACCCAATAATGTCAATTATAAAGTTTGAAATTGCGTTGGTGGAGAGATACAATTCATTCTTTTTCTTCAGTATCACTCCTCTCACACTCGTAGAGTAATACACTCCTTTCAGATGAAGGAGGGAAATGCCTAAGGGCTTTGTTATTAAAACTCAAAATAATAAGAGTATTTAAAAATATAAACCTTTTCTAAAAGCAGCGATCGTTATTAATAAGTTTTCGTTGAAATTACCTGAAAATAATGACCGTAACTTGCAGTGCGCAACACTAATAATAAAGTGCAGTGCGTAATTCAGCCGCCCACAGGCGTAAGTTTAAACCAGCCGCTCCAACCATTAACTCAGACAATTTAACTTTTTTTCGTTTTCAGAGAGTGGATATTTGCAATTTTCTGTGAACGTAAACAAGGAAAATTTTGAGGTTTCGAAACCTAGTTTTTACTTGTATTTGACGTAAAATATATACGAGGGAACTACTAACCAAGTGGCAAGCTAAGTAAAAATAAGTGTTTTTTTCTGAAGGTTGCAGAGAAGTCAAACTAATTACATTTTGTTCTTTATACTTTACTCACGAAGCAAGAATAAACAGAGACTTGTTCTTTTTTGTAGAACTTTAAATATCACAAACACTGCCTACAGTTATTTCTTCCGTAATACACCTGTTTTCCTGATTTTTTTTCATTAATACTTTATCCACATTCCCATTCACACTAGTTTAAGTCTATTTTAATTATGCTGTTTTTTTACTAACGAATGCAGCGTTCTGCTTCACTCTAGAATAACGTATGCTTTCATTCCTACAAAACACTATGCGGAATTTAATTACACTCAGTTTGTAAATCCCATGTTCTTCATCATACTCCAGAATTACTGCATTGTCTTACAATGAACCATGCTGTTGATAGAATTGTACTGTGTGAGTGCCATGAGCTATTATGCGTAGAAAAAACCGGTAGAGACTCAAAATAAAACCCGAGTTTGTAAGAACGAGTCTTCGTATGAGCTCCTCAGTCGTTCTTTTAGCCCAGACCGCCTCAAACCAGTTGTCTGAAATCTCTTTAAAAGCCCAGCGCCTTAGACGAGTCCTCAAGAAGCTGAGGACCTGCAACCGCTCAACCGCCTGTCATCTGCGAGCTCCAGACGCCCTAAACTTCAGTCGTGATGAAGCTGGTAAGTTTCCAGCGCTAAATTATATCTAGTAGCTCTCTTCTCATTAAAAAAACATTAAGTTCTTTGTTATTTCGAGAACGATATTAGTGAGTTTCCGTCATTACTTTACAACATCTCTCTTATTATTAAAACACGTTTAGTCGCTAGTTGGTAGAGAATGTTATTGTTCTGGTATGTTTCCAGTTGTACTCTATCCAGTGCGTCATGTGTCATGCCCATCGTTATTTTGTGAATTAATTTATCGATTTACTTCTTCAGCAACTTCTATTTCATGGACAGAATTACTTTTTCCCTGGCATCTTTTAAAAATTAAATGACCACTCATATGTAACCATATACTTTTTTTAGATACAAGCAAGGTTCATGTTTTGTGAAGTTCGAAACGGAATAATCAGTGATGTTTTTTTAAACAAATGGTATTGATGGAGATGTGGTAGCGCTTTTGATTTATTATATCTCGAATTTTCTAAGCCATGTACTATTCAAAAGTGTCGTAGTGCAACTGCTGTGTTATTGCAGTGCGAAAATTCTACTTTTCTTCCATTTAAAATAACAATGGCTGTGTTTAAAGTACGGGCATTTTTTGAACTGATAAAGCTGAAATATTGAAATGTTGGAAAAAATGTACGGTAAGGATGTAAGAATGACACTTCAACTCCAAAGTTACATTCAACTTACGAGTTGAAGCCGTATCAATTATACCAAAGCATAAGAAAACAAAATGTGTCTTTCCAATTTTTTGTAAGTTTAATAGTTTCTGAATTACAGCCCTTGAAAATTGGGTATCGTTTTTTTTAGATATCCTGTATATCAAAATATAAAAACATTAGGTTTATATGCATGACTGATGGATTTACTTTAGACGGCATGGGACTTCGGTATTGAACCAAGAATGGGCCAAACGGCTCGTTCCTATTGTCTTATTCTATTCTATTCTATTCTATTCTATTCTATTCTAAAATTTTCATTTCAGAACTCCGAAGGTTATGCAAGTCATATTCTAATTTGTTACCTACATCTAATTTTAGTTATGATTATAGGACGAATATCTGTCAGTAATCGCTGATTGACCCGAAGTTGCTTTGCATCTTTTACTTCACACAGGGTGACCCCAAAAAAGTGTACTGAAATTCTATTGTTATTTAATGGTACCTTGAATTCCAAATGCATGCATAAAACAAATTCATGTTCAATTCATGTATGCTACAACAGAGATAACATCGACCTTATGCATGTAATTGAGAACCTAGATATTAATAAATGAAAATAAAATATTAGTCCATTTTTTGGGGGTCACTATGTATTTCCTAAACAAAATTTCGATTTCACAATTATAACCCTTGGATTCCATGTAAAGAACGCAAATAAAATATCGTGTTTTCCTCAAACTTGCAAGGCGTTTCTTCATCTTCTACACTTTACTTTAAATTGCTTAGAAAGGACAATTCTTTAAGAGTCCTTTTTCTCAGAACATTTCTGAAGATAGTTTTATAAAATTTCGCGTGTCTTTTCATATACCCACAGCAGAAAACACTCTACAAAAAAATGCTTTCCGAAACATTTTTTGAGGAAAATATGTTTTGTGAATTTAACTTGGTTCTTTTGTTTCAGATCTTTGTAGCACTTATGATCGCTGTGGCATGTGTGGCATACGCCACAGGCTACCCTATGCCTGAGGCCCAGCCACATTACGGCTACGGTGGCTACGGTGGCTACGGTGGCTATGGAGGTGGATTTGGAGGTGGATATGGTGGCGGATATGGTGGCTACTACGGCTAGACAACTACGTCTACCGTAACCGTCATAATTTGTGCAATTCTTTTATTCTAAGGAACTACACTGTTAGTGATAGTGGAGGGAAAATTCAATCTTATGACGAACACTTCAATCCACGAGATGTTCTAGTGGGGTAACAACAAGGGTATAGCAGCGCTTACTAAATCTACTACACACAGTTATACTAAATAAAAAACTGCACTTTATAGGAAAACCTAGTAAACTGTGTAGAGCGTACCGACGAACATCAATAATGAAGAAATTATTCTTAAAATCTAAATGCGCTCAGAAGGCTCAATCAGGAACTGAAATGTTACTATCTGGTGTATAAAATAATGGCATTTTACTCCTGTGTTCCTACTTCCTTATGTCTTCAATTAACTCATTAATGTAATACTAATTGAAAGCATTACATATAAGAGATACTCGGTAATTAATTTAATAATCTGAGTAAATTTCCCTACGATTTAGGGCTTTTATTAAAATCATGATGTAATATAATGGTTGTGTTTTTACCCTGCAAATTGATCTTGTGAGACATTGCTGGTAGCTGAGTAGGCAAAAAAGTGTTTGTTTGGCTAAAAAATAGAGATAGTTTGCTCGACCCAAGTCAACTAAAAGGAATTTTTTGATCAATAAGAAAAAGCGCACAGATGTGATACTTCAACAATAATGAACGTTACAAGTGTTAGACCCCATGTTTATTAAATAAAAAAATGCGAACCAATGCAAGAAAAATAAAATAGAAATTGAACAAGTTATGATTTGAAATTATGACATTGTATTCAAAATGGCCTCAATCTGCGTTGATAACCTGTTGAAGACGCTTAAAAAATGACGTGCACAATTCACGAATAACTTTTTGGGAGCTTTAGCTCATTTCTTTTTTAATTTCAAATTCAATGCCTCAGAATTTTGGTGATGACTCGGTGAAACCTTGAAACCTTACTCTCTACTCTGGGCATAATGCAGTAGTCGAGAGGCTTCAGATCTGGCGATGAAGGAGGCTATTCCTCTTCCAAATGAAGTAGGGAAATTTGAAAGCCAACCTTGTGTTTTCTTAGCTCCATTTGGGCCAAATCCTACTGAAATGACCACTCGCGTTTTTTGAAATAATTTTCATCCTGCGGCAAAAATGATTCAGCAAGAATGCTATTGTTGCAATTTTCTTGGTTAACTTCAATCCATCCTCCCACAAAAACCAATAGACTTGTTCCAGCTTCAGCGATGGCAGCCCAAACTATCAGTTGTAACAAGAGTTCTGTCCATTTTTTTATTTGAAATAAGTGAAAATCCTGTCAAAAATATATTTATTTAGTCCTCAACATAGTCACCACTTTTATTAATTACGTCTTCCCATCTTGCCATAAGCTTTCTGATTCCTTCTTCATAGAATTTGGCCAGTTTGGACTCAAAAAAAAAGAAACTAGCTTCATTTCGACCTCTTCTCCTGAAGTAAGCCTTTGTCCCATTAAATGATTCTGTAAGCTCCTGAAAAGATGAAAATCGGTTGGAGTAAGATCGGGAGACTATAGTGGGTGATGCATGAATTCCCAGCCAAATTCTTCAATGAGATTTTTGGTTGCTCTTGAAGTGTGGGGTATGGCATTGTCATGGTGAAGAATCACTCCTTTTCGATTGATCAAAGAAGTCCGTTTTTCCTGTAAAACTGCTTTTAAACGAGTTGGCTGCTGACAGTAAACTTCAGATGTTATTGTTTGATTGTCACCCATTAGTTCATAATAAACAATTCCCTTCAAATCCGACCATACACGCAAAAGAATTTTTTTAGGGTGCAATCCACTTCTCGGCTGTGGAATTGGCTTTGAACCACGACTTAGCCACTGTCTTTTGCGCTTAACATTGTTGTAAAGGATCCACTTCTCGTCGCCAGTTATGATTCGGTCTAAAAAAGGTGCCTGAAGTTCACGAGAACGCAGTGAAACACAACAGGTCACACGCTGTTGCCTGTTGATTTCTGACAAATCGTGTGGGACCCATTTCCCAGCCTTTGAGACTTTGCCAAGTTTTTTCATTTCTCTATGTATGGTGATATGGCTTACATTAAAGGTTTTGCTCAGTTCTCTAGTAGTGCAGGTTGGATTTTCATCAATGGCAGCTTGCAATTGCTCAGAATTGAGTTGTTTTGAGCATCCTGCTCTCGGTTCGTCTTTCAGACTGGATTCATCCTTTTTGAAACGTGAAAACCATCTTCTACAAGTCTTTTCATACAAAACATCATTTCCATAAGCGTCTTTGAGTGTTTTTGCTGCTGAGCTTGCCGTATTGCCTTTATGAAATTCAAACAGTAAAATATGCATGATATGCTCTTTACTTGGAGTGTACATTAGGGATAAAAATAGTTATTAATAACGATAATTATCACACAATCTGAAAGAAGAAATAATATTTTATTAATTATCATAGATAAGCATACAACATTAACAAGCTAAATTGAAGTACCTAATCGTGCCCTAAACATATAGCTCAAAAATTGGACAGAACTCCTGTCACAACCTGATATTACTGACGTTGCTCCTTGTTTTCGAATGACTACTCGGATGGCTATCATACCAGTTCCTGATCGAAAGCGATCATTTTTTCTTCAAATTGGCGCTCGACAAATTCGGTAGCATGCCTTTGCAGATACGGGAGAGAACGACTTAAGCTCATGCGAGACTTTTGTTCACAGTTTTCCCCAAAACGAGCTGGTTTTTTATGTTTATAAGAAGAGGTCGTAAAGTCTCTGCAGAGAATAGTGGCAATGGTTCCGACGGATACGTTTCCCTCTTTTACCCAAGTTTTTGAGGGGCCTCTTTGGGTCTAACTCGATCTTTTCTCTGATAGATTTTACCAGATTTGGGGTTTTGACTGTTCGAACATGACTTTGTCCAAACCTATTCTTTACTTTCCCAGTCTCTTTGAACCGTTTCGACGTTCTCCAGACGAGCAATTTGTTATGTTTTAAGGTTTTAGTTATATCCGTTGAAGATTTTCTTATCTTATGTAACTCCAAAATAGTTTTTCTTGTGTTTAAATTGACAGTCATTAGAAACAACATTATGTCTGAAAAATATTTCATTTTTCTTATACACAAGAATTGCAAATAAAATCAATTATTAGTGTAAAAAATTGTTTTTTATTTGAATGTAATGATAATTATTGAACGGCATGTTCAATATTCGATTGATTCTTTCAATTCTTCTATTTATTCGTCTGATTTCTCTTATAATCTACAAAAGCTGCTTTCAGATGATAGTAAATTCTATATACACGTTTATTTTATGCACACACCACGGACTCAAGCTGTAACATTCAGGCTCCAGTCAGTTATGCTCGTTGGTATACAGTTAGTGCTGCTTGGTATATAATCAGAGTGCCTTTTTAAACTCCATGGTCATTATGCAGCATTTTCCCGCGAGCCAACCGTACAGTTCCTCTTTTTCTATCAGGTGAGTTGAGGGAAAATGTTCGTATATTTATAAACATGATTAGAACACATGTCTGAGCTTGTAGTCCCAGGGATAGTTATATGTATAGTAAATATGTGTGCAAGCTTTTTATGTTAATGTAGCATTTAAGCTAAAATGATTGTCTCGGACACCATGAAAGTTTATGAGAAATGCACCACAACTGTGTGGCTAATAATGGCGGGTAAAACTTTAATGGGATAATAATGACTAATGCCCTATTAACTTCATTTAATATATACCGGCTTCCACGGTAATTATGGTTCTTTACAGAATGAATTAGCGAACAGAGTCTCTGAATAGAATATCAGAGACTAAGACCAGAGAAAGCAGGCAACCCGCAATAAAATATTGCTTCCATGCCTGCAAATTTGTGTTACGCTGCTTGAAGAAAAGGAA
Organism: Trinorchestia longiramus; assembly: GCA_006783055.1. Lineage (NCBI taxonomy): Eukaryota > Metazoa > Arthropoda > Malacostraca > Amphipoda > Talitridae > Trinorchestia > Trinorchestia longiramus. Next base: position 55,397 of record VCRD01002799.1, read on the forward strand.
AGTACGTCGTCTATGAAACAATGCAGAAAATGGGGAACTCGTTTTCATATTGACTCATAAAATTGCCAACTCTAATTTCAGCTTTGTTTTAATCGTAAAGGTACGCAAATTTACGTCATATTTAAACAAGGTTGTAAAATGAACTTTCCAACTTCGTTCGCCCTTTTACAAGAATAAGAGTTGATCCACAAGTGTCTAAATTTTGATTTCTAAGTAGACTTAGAAATGATTCCCAAGTTTTAATCTAGTATGAAATTATCTAGAATGAATGTATGAAATCAAAATTTATTGAACTTTTGCTTGTTCATACCTACTTTACCATTAAAAAAATTAAACTCGATTCGTATAAATTGCACTGATTCTTTTATTAATTTCGAAATAAACTTACGTAGAGTTTCCATGTAATAAAATTTAATCCAACTCTCTCGACTTCAGCCAAAACAAAATCAAATCTAAATTAGAAACTTCCGAACACATCTCCTGACAACCCACAATTTCATCTCCTCCACCACCC
>VCRD01002799.1:62294-74612 GCA_006783055.1 Trinorchestia longiramus
CCCCCCCCCCACCTCCCCTAATCTTCCCTCAAGTTATCCAGGGCCAGAAAAAGTTGTCAAGTAACACACACGTAATGTCAGGCTGGATCATCAACTTTTTCTAGAGGCTCAACACGTGGTAGCGAAAGTTGCCCGAGATTCTCTAATTCAAAATCATCTTCAGTCTCGTAGTCAGTTTCGTTGGAAGTGTGGAACCGAGACGTTCTTTGCATTTGCTGAGGGTAAACCGCTGTGGTTACTGCGATACTTATTATCTTACCCTATCGTCCTTTCATCCTCTTTCCCTCTCACTTCTTCATCATTATCTGCAACTTACCTTCATTTCCAATTTGCTCTTATTTGCAACTTACCTTCATTTCCAATTTGCTCTTATTTGCAACTTGCCTTCATTTACAACTTTCCTTCGTTTCAACTTAGCCTCATCTGCAACTTACAATCCACCCTCATTTGCAATCTACCACTTACTCTCGTTAACAACTTACTTTCATTTGCAACTTACAACATACCATCATTTCCCACCTACCCTTATTTTCAATGTGCAATATACCCTCATTTGCAATTTGCAGCTTTCCCTCGCTTGCAACATACCCTCATTTTCAATTAACCCTCATACTCTCTTGTACAACCAGAGACTATTATACGTGTTCTGTCAATTTCTACAATCGTGTGTTTCTACAATTAATAAAAGGATAATTTCAGGAATTCATGTATGTACGTAAATGAAAAACATAAAATTAAAAGGGAACACGAATTTAAAAAGATAAGACTACAGAACCTGCAAAATACAAATTAAAATGTGAACTCCATTTTAGTTCCAGTAATGAATTGGTAGAAAGGGTTTCTTATAAACCGTAAAAATACTGTGGTTCTCAAGGTATTTTCGCTTCTACTAAGAGCACGATGTTTAAAAAACTATTAATAAGTTACGGCGTATTAAAGACCTTCATTTAAATTGTACTGATAGAACCTGTTCGCTGGGTAGTTCATGTCTCCCGTGTGTTAGTTGACTAGTGAAGGAGTTCCTAGAGTGGATGACAAGATCAGTTCTACCAAGGTTGAAAGTTAACAAATAATGTTCTTGAAGAGTAATACTACTTTAAAATCTTCAAATAATACTTTTTAAGTGTAATACTACGCTTATGTCTTCAAATATACTATAAGTGTAAGCCAAAAATCCTCACAGTACTGCATTTCATATGGAACTTATGTCAGTTATGTCTGGTTCGAGTTCATTTCTCGTAGAAATGAAGATCGAGGGAAGAGACTTCTTCCCTCGTGTGGTTATGGAGAAGAACGACTGCACTTCTAATGTTGCAGTTGTCACTTGTAAAATTGAAGAGAAATCTTAATATACAATTATGCCAAGTCAGCTGTTCTATCTTAACACAATCAGCGTGACTGAATTAATAGCTTGTCACTCCTCATTTCTGTTCTTAAACCGTCGTCTATTTTCTTAAGTATCGCTAAGATTATTAAATTGAAGTTATATCTAGTTGTCATATTTCTCTACACTTTTATGGCGAGTGTTTATGTATAAAGAAATGTTCTAAGGTGTTTGCGAGACAAGACGAGTAGCGCAGTGTAGAAATTGTTACATCGCAGTTCACTTGGCCGAAGTTCTATAACTTGTAGGAATTTAAAATGCTTTAGCTGATTTCTTCAAACTGTCATGCCTAAGAACACAATACCGTCTGTTTGCCCCTCACAGAGTCAGCCTAGCTGGTTACAGAATAATTTCCATTGGGTCTATGTTGTTCTGACACGCTATTCCATGATTCAAAAATTTCGCAGTGTATTGTAACTGTGAACATTTTTTGTCTATTCATTGTTCAATTAATTGCATACGTTGAAAAATCGAGCTTGTCTGGCACCTTCGTCAATTTGATGTTCAATTAATAGAAGATTCATGATGGTCATGACCTAACCGAACTTACAGGGTGTCCACAAAGTCTCTTTACCATTTCAAAAATGTATTACAAATGCAATTGACAAGATATTTCATTCAGATTTGTTTTATTGCATGTTGTGTTTATTAAACTTTTTAATCACATTTTGTATGTGTGTGTTTCAGGAATTCTGTTTGTGAAAGAGGTGCTGTTGAGGCTTCATGAGACTTTTATAAGACTTTTATAAGAGACTTTATGGACGTATTTTAGCGTTCAAGTACTTGTCAAGCTTCACGACCTACGACATAGAAATTTAAACTTTAAAATTTACCCCGGAATCATTTCAAGTTAACGAAGTCTGTTTAATCCTCAGTCAATATTAAGTACGTATACGCCACGCATGTAATTACGAGTCAATGTGAACGTGAATGTTTCATAATTGAACGATATCACAGTGATCTTGCTTGATATTCCTATAAAATACGACTTGAGTAAAAAGTACGTCCTGTGTGACTACACGCTGACTTTTTCTTTAACTTAGTGAACTGTTGGGAGAGAAGCAAATACTTTTGAAGAGGATCTACGACAAATGCAGACACACTTTCCATTAGAATTTTTGTGAATGCGCGTCCAAGTTCACCAAAATAATTAAATTTAGTTATCTATTTGTAGTTCTTATTCTTTACTCTCGTACAACATCAGAGTGGTTACTCTCATAATTTCATACACAACAACATGCTTTTTATTTCAGCTGTGAACTCCTGCATTCTTAATTGATTATAATTATTTCCAGAGTCGCTGTGACACAATTCCAGCAGCGTCCAATTTATTGACTAATTCAAGTGTTAAGTCACATATTTTGTAAGTGACAATATGATATTGAACACAGCCGAGTTATTTATTTTTTGTTAAACTGGAACAAATATTAAGTGACCGTGGGATGGAACATTTCTGGTGAAAATCCCCTCGAAGCTTCGCGCCCTCAAGAGCATCACACTTGCGAATTTCTTCCTTTGTGATGTTGCAAGTTTCCTGTCATCGCTGTGTGAAGGTAGGTGTGACCAGGTGCAAAACTAGGTGTGGGAACTAGGTGCAGGAACTACGTGTGACCAGGTGCAAAAACTAGGTGTGGGAACTAGGTGCGGGAACTAGGTGCAGGAACTAGGTGTAAAAATCAGGTGCAGGAACTAGGTGTAAAAATCAGGTGCAGGAACTACATGCGGGAACTAGGTGCAAAAACTAGGTGCGAGAACTAGGTGCGAGAACTAGGTGCGAGAACTAGGTGCGGGAACTACGTGCGGGAATTAGTTGTAAAAACTAGTAACGAGAACTAGGTAGAAGGTAGAAGAATTAGGTGCATATAGGTGGTTGTCACTAGACTCAGCATCACAGAACTAGGTGCATCGTATAAAGCTAACAATAATAATCTTGCAGGATTCATTCATTGCCAAAGTTGAAAAAAGTTTCAATCAAATGAGCACAATCCTTTAATTTTCCTAATATTTGTCCGCGTTGCTTCACGTTCATAACGGCGTTGGACTAAGACTAACCCATGAAACTTTAAAATGAATTATTCCAAGACCTATACAATTACGAAGCAGTAGTCTTCATATTGTAGTCAAATTACCAGTAGTCTTTTGAACGACCCATCGTACGACTATACTTCCTGCTCTACTTGGATCGGTCTGAAAGCGTCGGGATGAAATCGTATTATTCATTTTATTTTGTTTCAATACACACGTTTATTTTGACTTGTGATAATACACAATATAATCAGGCATGTTTTCCCTGAACAGAAAGATGAGTATTCTAAAAGAAACCTAAATAACTCTGCATTATCTGAGATGGGATGCATGGGTATTTCACGACATAGGCTGTGCTATAATAAGGATTTTGCTTCATTTTTATAAAGCTCGTGGTACTGAGCGAGAATACTCACCTCTGAGTCCTTCCTCTTACGTATATATATATATATATATATATATATATATATATATATATATATATATATATATATATATATATATATATATATGTATATATATATATACATATGTATATAAAATGTACCAACGTTATGGGGGTTGAATGAACCAGTACTACAGGTGTTAATATCAGTCTCATCTCTGCTGAAGACACTACCTTCATTAGCAGGTTGTGGCACTACGAGGAATCAAAGCTGATTTCAAAGAAAAGAAAAACGCTGTGCCTTTATGATGTAAAATTTTAATTAATAATAATATATAATATATTATTGAGGAGCATCTTTCTGGTGGCACGATGCCTTAGCTAACTGTGATGTAGTACAACCAGTAACTACTGTCCAGTATATCATCCACGAACTCATATGAAAATCGACGCTAATACGCCAATAAAAATCCACTTGTATTCAGATTTAAATTATTTTGTTCTTGCAACACGTGTGAGCACATTCCCTTAATTCAATAAAACTAAAATAATAAGAAAATATGCACAATAAATCCACGAATTACAGAGTCACTGGATAATAATACCTTCAGTTCGTACCTGTGAACTTAATTGTTGTATCATACATCGAGCACCGAATTTGTACACGTTTTCATTATGAGGGACTTAAGAAGTTTTTTGTGTACATACGCTATTATTTTCATTCTGGTGGACTTTCTTACTGTACAGAAGGCATCGTTTTCATTATAGTGGAGTTTCTTAGCGTTAAGACGACATTGTTTTCAATATAGTGGAGCTTCTTACTATAGAGACGGCAATGTTTTCATAATCGATCACTGTACTCTCTTCGTGTGCAGACGTGAAATAAGTTGAAAACACTTCCTGTGATTTACCACTCTAATAATTTGAGAAAAAATAATATAATATAAGGTACGTTAATCCACAAGCTACAATAACATACTTTTATACGTACTTGGAGGACACTGCGACACTGCACCAGCTTGGGAGCAGTAAAGGGAAATATGAAGTGAACATCAGAAATCCATAATTGCTAAACATATAGGAGGAGATTAACCCTTCAAAAGAATAGAAAATAAAATATATGTAATAAAATAACAGGAACAAGGTAAGGGGTCCATTCATAAACTGCTACCAAAGTCTCTTGCCGTAAGATGACAATCATGCACATTCACCTTAATCCCGCAGTCATCTCAATCACACACTGTCACCTCGATTACAAACAGGTACCTCAATCACGCTCAGGTACCTCAATCCTTTTGTAAAACGACTCTGATCAAAACACTGTCAATCACATAATAGGTCAATGTATTCAATGATTATACAATGATGTGCACAGCTCAGACATCCATAAGTTCATAATGTTGCTGCAATACAGAAAGTCTATTTAATTTTTGTAAGTTCATCCGGACTCTTTACTGTTTACATTTTAAAAATGTATATAAATAGACGTACTTGCAATTAAACTTTCTTTTCCATTGCAGACATGGCGACACGTGATGTTGATGATGTTCATCGTGGGTCTGAATGCAAGTGATACTCATTACGTAGACACCACTGGAGAGGTTCCAGCCTGGGCCATCGAATCGCTGAATCCAGAATTAGACAAAATCACTTTCCCCGACAACACTTTGGACAACCATAAGCCCTACATCGCCAAGCCGGACACTGTGTATCCAAGTCCAAAATGGACTTGGGAAGTTCATACGGAGCCAAATATTCACTTGCCCATCGCACCAAAGATTATTTTGCCTACCAGACTGAAGAACCAAAAGGTCTATGGGACTTTGAACTTACGGCCTCCTCTCTCCAATGTAAAGTTTGCCAATGGGCATGATGGGTCTTCGGGTTACAATTTGTCGGTCGAGATACAACTCAAAAATCAAATCCAGAAACAACAACAAAGCCAACAATTTTCAGGATCGTCCCCAATACTTTGGAGTCGTGGGCGGAACCCTCGCAATGTTGGTGCTCCTAAGCAAGGTAATGTCAAGCGTATGAATTTCGATGTCAATTTTCATCAGTTGTTTGGAAATCCAAATCACTCTAGGCCAAGTAGGGAACAAAACCCATTTGTTCCTCATGTGCTAAACAAACAGAAAGAAATTCAGCAACAAGGGAGATTACAAGAACTCCTCAGAAGTAATGCTGTAAGAGAGATAAACAATTATGAAATTATCTCTGACACGTCATCTATGACAAAACATGAAGTGATAGGATATAACACGCCCCAAAGCTCTGCAGGAAATGAAATCAGAAAAGCTCGCTTTCAAAGAAATAATTTCAAATCATTAGGACCATCCCACAGCAATGTGCAAAGCGTCACACAACAAATGAAAGAACCTAAAACTGACAGCAAGAACAAGCGAAACGTGCCCCATCAGATTACCACACAGCATGCAGGCCCACATCACGACAAACTCCAGTATACTTATCACGATAATTTTCCATCAACAATTCGGAAAGATCACGTTCTTTCCGGCGTGCCTCTTGGATGGGAAGGCAACCATGACTTTTCGGGGCATGAAAATCATGGCACAAGCCTTGTTTCTGGTCACAGGAATAACGCAAACATATTCCTTCGTCCTATCATTGATATATATGTCGATGAAGCTGACTACGATTACATAACTAATTTGGCAGACAATAGTAAAGGTCTGTTTAACACTGGTCAGAAACATCACTTAGAAGAACCGCCACTCACATACCACCATGAGCAAGTTTTTGGAGAAGAACACAGCGTTGCCTTTTCACCTATTACGAAAGGAGACTTTACCCATTATGATTCTTCGACTTTGGATTTAGACTACAATGTTCAATATGACTTTGGTATTTCCGAAACGGAGAAACTTAAAGGTGATGCTGCAATTGTGAAACCTGGTTTAGGTTTTACAGGTCATTCTGGCCAAATATTTGGTCAACTTGGAAGCAGTAACTTCGGTGTAAATTACGGACAATCGAACATGGGAGAACAATTTCATAGTTCTGGACATGATAATACGGCTGGTCATAAATTTACTTCGGGGGATACGATAATACAATTCGGTGGTCATAGTTTTGGTTCAGGTTATAATTTGGGCTCAGGACACCAAGGAAATCAGGGTTTTGGCTTAAAAGATACCATAATACAATCAGGAGGTCATGACTTGGGATTGGGAGACGGACATTTTTATTCAGGAGGGCACCACACTTTTGACTCGGGAGACATTGTTTACTTTGATGAACATTACAACACAGGTGATAAAAGCGCTCTTTTAGGTGTGTCTAGTCTCAGCTCAGGAAACAAGTTTCAACATTCAAAAAGACACAACATTAATACTAGAGGCACATTTGCTCATTCGGAAGGCTCGGACATTGGCTTGAAAAATAAATTTACTCATTTAGAGAAACCCACATTCAGCACCAGAGATAAGTTTATCGATTCACCAGGACATGGTTCTGACTCTTTAAGTAAATTCTCTCTCATGGAAGGGCATGGTTTTGGCTCTGGAGATAAATTTACCCACTTAGGAGGATCCAATTTTGATACTGGTGATGAATTTATTCATTCAGGAAAGTCTACCTTAGTTTCTGGAAGTCAGTTATCTCACGCTGGAGGGTCAAGTTTCGACTCCAAAGATAATTTATTTAAAATAGGAAATCATGATTTTAGCCCAACTGATGCAGCTCATCGTCCTCGTGGCTTTAGTTTTGAGGGAAAAACGCTGCTGTCTCATCCTCATCAAAGTCGTGGCTTCAAAGATGTTTTCTCGATGTTTCAGCCTGTAGGGCACGACTTCGGTCTTCCTAATGTACAAATACATACGGAAAAAGGAACGCATGGGACCAGCAAACCTGTCTCATCAGTTCCAAATTTTTTTGACAATGCATTAAGTAAATTAATTTCCAAGCCAAAAGACATTAACATGCATCGAGGAATTTCTTTCTCTCATTCAAAAGAAAGTAAGCCTGTCAATTTCTTTTCTAAAGTTCAAGACGTCAGTAAAAGGGCAGCGACGAGCCAGCTTAATGACATTCTGTCATTGCCCGTCGAAACTTCTTTGGGAGAAACCCTGCCCAGCAATTTTTACGAAGCGGCGCCTGTTGCAAGCAAAGAGGAGTTACCGAGTACTTTCTTCATCAAGCAAGAAAAACTAGTGATCCCAAACGATCATCATCCTCCCTCGAGCAACAGAAATGTTTTCTTCGACCGAGGAAGCGAAAGTCCGGAACTGCAACCTGCCCATCTTCTCACTCCAAGCTCTTATGATCATGATTCCGGTTTTCATGATAAAGAACTTGATGTGCATAAGAGTAATCTGACGGTTATATCTGTACCAAGAGAATTGAACCATTACGCGTACGAACACAGTGTCCAAAAAGAAGGAAGCATCTCTTCTGTACCGAGGGGCTTCGAAACTTACGTTCATCTGCCTCCGAATTCACATCCGAACATCAACGACGGAGTCAGAAAAAACGAGTTCACAAAGTCTGACGGAAGCATCCCTGAAGATTATGTTTACCTTCACCAGGCAGAGGAACCTGATCCGATAGAGACTCCACAAGCTAAATTAAATGTAACTTCATACAAATACGCGACCACACGAGTTAGATCATCACCAGAAAAAGAAAACGAAGAGGATAACGATTATTCTCAAGTTAATAAAGAAGACAGTGATACAGAATACAAAGAGACTTACTTAAACAAAACAATTGAGGAATTATCGCATCAGAATCAAGGTGCAAGTGGTGTGTACGTACACTATGAGCCAGCTGAGGAGTATTATTTCTAAGACGGTGACCAGCTACAGGAACCATCTGAAGGTGACAACGAAGACATAGCGTACTATGATGAATATTATAGTGGTGAGTAAATTATACAATGGTAAAGTGTATGTATACATCATAGTTAGATATATACTCTCATATTTCCCAAGTTAAAAATGAAGCACACTAATTTTTTAGACTGGATCACTTCTCACATTTAATTTTAAAGTTTTAGTTGCCTTACTGATTAATAGTTGTATTTTGCTTACCACTAGCCTATTATGAAAAATCAATGAACCATAAAAAGAGGTTTAAAATTTACGAAATCAAAGCTCTCTGTGGGTCTAGCCTCTAATTCAGTGACGAAGATTTCGCCAGTTCCTGATATAAGCATAAGCGAAAAGCGGGCACACAACTTTCTCAGCGATAACGGCCGTGATGAAACTTCTGTCGCGTAAAAACTCGTCATAAGAACAAGAATTGGAAGATGGAACTGGAAGTTTGGTGACCACACAATTGCAAGGCTTGGTTAATGTGATACGGATACCACTGAGGCTGCATAGTTCTCGCTTGCTTCCATTAATATGTTCTCTGTCAATAGTAGACGCACTTTGTGTTATGGATCACTAAAGAAAAGCCCGTATTGGTTGAAAAAAGTACGCGCATGCAAAACCATAATGTTCTCCTTTGACGAAGCGAAAAGGGAAATTTACTGAGGTGGAATGTGAACAATTTAATGAAATTGATTTTAGCGTAGCTTCTTTTATTTGTAACGTTACATGCTTGTGTTACCTATTATTGTTATTTTGTTTACTATTATCATGTTTCCGACCCGACGAAGTGATAATTATTTTTTCGAGAATAAACCTAGTAGAGGAAATCAATGTGTTTTTTTTAACATTCACGTAAGAGCTCAATTATTTTCGAATTATAAAATCAAGCCTTACGCATAAATGTAATGTAATTATCCATTTTAGTCAAATTTAACAGCAAAATTTTACATGCCACTTATAATTAAAATGTATTTAAAACTAGCAATGAATCACAAGACTTACTGTAAAAAATCAAACCTAGACGGAGTGCAAAAAGAATCTGACGTATTTGTAAGTTTAACAAATGCAAAATACAGTAGGTATGAGCGAAAAAAGTATTTTATTTTCAAAATTTAAGATACCATATAGTGTCATTTTGTTCCATTTTATTTTTTGTTGGGCAACGACAATTTTTGATCTTTACTGCATTACGCTTTCATGAAACCTACAGACGTGCGAGACAATTACGCCCCATCCTGGACACAACCACTCTTTTATGAAAGTTAAGCTCCTGTCTTAAAAGGCAGAAGCCGGCGACGAAAGGTAGCAATATACCTAAGTTGAATGTGTGTACGTTTTTTTCTAAAACACGTAAAGATACTTCGGATCACCGGAGCACTCGTTAACACAAAGAAAATTAAACAATATCCTTTTACTCTGTACAAATCGAAAGTCACAAAGCCCGTTTCTTGCAGATGTTAAATGCAGTCATCGTTCTGCGAGTTAATAATCCAATTTTCTTGAAGGAGTCTATACTCTAATGAGGAGCACATGTAATCTTATAAGAGAAACATGTAATCTTATAAGAGAAACATGTAATCTTATAAAGCACACATGTAATCTTATAAGACACACATGTAATCTTATAAGACACACATGTAATCTTATGAGACACACATGTAATCTTATAAGAGAAACATGTAATCTTACAAGACACACATGTAATCTTATAAGAGAAACATGTAATCTTACAAGACACACATGTAATCTTATGAGACACACATGTAATCTTATAAGAGAAACATGTAATCTTACAAGACACACATGTAATCTTATGAGACACACATGTAATCTTACAAGACACACATGTAATCTTATAAGACACACATGTAATCTTATAAGACACACATGTTATCTTATAAGACACACATGTAATCTTATGAGACACACATGTAATCTTATAAGAGAAACATGTAATCTTACAAGACACACATGTAATCTTATGAGACACACATGTAATCTTATAAGAGAAACATGTAATCTTACAAGACACACATGTAATCTTATGAGACACACATGTAATCTTATAAGACACACATGTAATCTTATAAGACACACATGTAATCTTATGAGACACACATGTAATCTTATAAGACACACATGTAATCTTATGAGACACACATGCAATCTTATGAGACACACACGTAATCTTATGAGACACACGTGTAATTTTATAAGACACACATGTAATCTTATGAGACACACATGGAATCTTATGAGACACACGTGTAATCTTATGAAACACACATGGAATCTTATGAGACACACATGTAATCTTATGAGACACACATGTAATCTTATAAGACACACATGTAATCTTATGAGACACACATGTATTCTTATGAGACACACATGTAATCTTATAAGACACACATGTAATCTTATAAGAGAAACATGTAATCTTATAAGACACACATGTAATCTTATGAGACACACATGTAATCTTATAAGACACACATGTAATCTTATGAGACACACATGTATTCTTATGAGACACACATGTAATCTTATAAGACACACATGTAATCTTATAAGAGAAACATGTAATCTTATAAGACACACGTGTAATCTTATAAGACACACATGTAATCTTATAAGACACACATGTAATCTTATAAGAGAAACATGTAATCTTATAAGACACACATGTAATCTTATAAGACACACATGTAATCTTATAAGACACACATGTAATCTTATAAGACACACATGTAATCTTATAAGACACACATGTAATCTTATAAGACACACATGTAATCTTATAAGACACACATGTAATCTTATAAGGCACACATGTAATCTTATGAGACACACATGTAATCTTATAAGACACACATGTAATCTTATGAGACACACATGTAATCTTATAAGACACACGTAGAGCTGGATTTTGTACTTCCATTCTATATTTGCTTTATGCTTGTCTCTCTTACAAGTGCCAGAAAAAGTACTACTGTAACTCTGTTGTAACAGCGTTATTTAGCCTTCCTACACTTTAAAAGAACGTGATTCTCAATAATAACGCTTCTAAGTAGCGTTTACATGTATCATTCTTTATGTAACAACTTTAGGGAAAATATTCTGTTTGTATTTTATTTTTTCTTTCTTGTCACTTTTACGCGAGTTGGACCTGCTGACACTTTTTTGAGTGCAGAATAGAATAGAAGAATAGAATAGAATAAGGCAATAGGAACGAGCCGTTTGGCCCATTCTTGGTTCAATACCGAAGTCTACACAATGATACTACAAAAGACTCACTAGGGTAGCTTCTTCTCTGTTCTTAACTCACAGAGCAGTTCAGACTAGGATAACGTATAACATAATGTGGAACTAGCTGATCAATTAGCCATCTGACGCTGCAAAGTCCATCCTACTGTGTCTTTAGTCCGTTCTTGGTATGTATATTCATCACTTTTTGAGTCTTGTAATTGTTTTCTAATTGCGGAGAGACTGTTGCGTGATATGTGGAGAGACTGTTGCGTGAAATGTGGAGAGACTGTTGAGTGAAATGTGGAGAGACTGTTGCGTGATATGTGGAGAGACTGTTGCGTGATATGTGGAGAGACTGTTGAGTGAAATGTGGAGAGACTGTTGAGTGAAATGTGGAGAGACTGTTGCGTGATATGTGGAGAGACTGTTGCGTGATATGT
>VCRD01002800.1:11358-22727 GCA_006783055.1 Trinorchestia longiramus
CGCTAGATGAGGTAGAGGCTCGTAGGGGCGCTAGGTGAGCTTCAGGATGAAGATATGTTATTCCTGGTCTCCCAGGTTGAAAGCAGGAGAAATTCAAGTGCTGTTTGGAGACTCGAACCAGAGGCTTGCACTGTGCAAGCACAATTACAGCACAGCATGGAATTCATGCTACATTTTCTTTTAATTTCATTTTGGCACTTTATTTTGGTCCAATAATGTATTTTTCTTTGCCTTTTTTGCTTTCATTGCCAATGAAAGTAAAGTTTTTTGCTGAAAAAATTAAATAAAAAAACGTATATATAAGATGACAAAGTTATTTTCTTGAAGAGAATAACTTTGAGAATAAAAATTAGTTTGTGTTTCATTTTAAATTTTTTTTCACATCATTCTGAGCGTAAAAAATGTACAAAAAATTTGGTTATGCGGTTGAAACTAATTCTTTTGTATTACAAGGACCACTGTATTGTAAATGTTATTATTCGAGTTAGAAAGTCGCCTCTCTGCCATAATGCATTTATGGGTTGAGTAGTGCATTCATAGCGACCAGTCAAAATGAACATAAATTGATCGTTTTATGTTAATATTTATGGTAAAATAATATGAACTTTGTGAGAATTTATTTCATGGGTTAAATGGATGGTTCATGCTAACCAATCCAAATGTCCACAAAATATTTATGTTCCCTACATATTTATATAATTGCCTTATTTGCCCCATAAGTTGTCTTAAATCCATAAGTAGTGAAAAAATAATATTCATAGACCACATTCTTAAAAATATTAAAACATTTTTTAATCATCGGTCTGCCCAATTAATTATTAAACGATCGGGCAACTATTAAATAAGATTACAACTTCAATGACGTAGTGAAGCATATTATTAATTAGGTAATTAATATAACTATTACCTGATGGGGGAAAGATCTTAAGTATTGGAATTGTCTTGAATTAATGAAGGACACCAAACTGGGGTATTTTTTACGACTAAATTACCCTGAATAGCAGACTTACCTTGAATGGCATGTCGTCGTGTAAAATAAGTTACCCTAAATAGTATAATTCTCATTTAAAAGGACGATTTATTTCACATTGATGAGCTGTTTATGGTAAAAGAGCTTTCCGATAATTTCAGATTACCCAAAATTACAAACTTGCCGTAAATAATAATTACTTTAAATTTCAGAATTACCGGAAATGGGAATTACCTTAAATTACTGAATTACCTCAAATGGTAAGTTACCTTGCTGATCCAAGTTGCCCTAAACGAAACAATCATCCCAAATGTAAGTCCAACCTTAAATAAGCGTTACCTAAGTTGAATAGAAGAGAAGAATTACCCCGTAAGCCGAATACCCCTGCGTTGAAAAGTTAAATTCCTGTCTCCAAGTTACCCTAAGCAGAAAAGAATTACCCCAAAAATCAAACAACGTGATATATGCGTTTAATAAAATATGAAGTTGTCATATATAACTAAGCTACCAAAAACATTGCCCAGAACTACAAAGTTGTCTGATGTAACTAAGTTACCATAAGCATTAAAAATATCCTAAAAATTAGACGTTTATTAGAACTACAGAGTTGCCTGATGTAACTAAGTTATCTCAAATAAGAAAAATTACCGTAAAAATGCAACTACCCAAAAGGGGCAAGGGGCAACAGCCCCAACTTGCCCCCACCGCCAAGCCCTCGACTGTGGGCGCGTCAAGGTTGGGACCAGGACCTTGTGTGGGGCAGGAAATTAAAGAAGAAAAGAAAAAAGAAAGCTTCGGGCAGGCAGATGATCTGGACGTTGACTTTAAGGCAACTGAAAAAAACAAGCGAAGAAAATCAAATGAAAAATAAGTTCGACATGGAAAGGCCGGACTAGGAGAGAGGACAGTGGAGGGAGCGGGTATTTTGTATACAATACTCTATAAGGTAGTGGTAGTACTGCTTATACAATGTATGTGATCATGACCGTATAGAGTTCTCATAGAGTCCTCATACAGTCCTCACAGAGTCCTCATAGAGTCCTCAAAGAGTCCTTATAGAGTCCTCATAGAGTCCTCATAGAGTCGTCATAGAGTCCTCATAGAGTCATCATAGAGTCCTCATAGAGTCCTCATAGAGTCCTCATAGAGTCCTCATAGAGTCCTCATAGAGTCCTCATAGAGTCCTCATAGAGTCCTTATAGAGTCCTCATAGAGTCCTCATAGAGTCTTCATAGAATTACCATAACGTTGCTGGTATGTAATTATAACTTCATTATAAAGTTACAATGAAATCCCCATAAAGTCATATTAAAATCCCAATAAAGTCGGGATAGGATCACAATAAAATCAGGATGAAGTCCCAATGAAATCACAATAAAGTTACAATGGTCACAATGAAGTCACAATAAAGTCACCATACAGTCACAATAAAGTCACCATAAACTCGTTATAAAGTCACAAAAATGACTGAAATAGTTATGAGATGGTAGCAGTGATGTGGTGATAGTTGTGATAATGTATAGTGATGTGTAATGTTGAGTTGATGTGTCAGAATGTGAATGACGTGTTAATGTGTAAGGTGAACGGGTACGTGGGGAATGCGAGCAGTTAGGCCGCAGACCCATTAAAGCCCAACCGCCATCGTGCAGAAAAATACAAACCAAACATGCAGAGTAAGTAAGTCTGAACGCCTAGCAGTTAAACATGTCCTACGAGTGCCTCGAAACTGTGTGAAGCATCGGATAAACCAACGGTCAAATGAATACGGTACGCCTCAAAGCAAGACCAAATGCGAAAGAAGGAGCTAAATGTCAGGAAGCGTGTTGTTAGAAAAAGATAACGAATTATGTAAGCAGCAGTCACGAAATCAAGGGAGGTCAAAAAGAGAGCAAGGCGTCATAGTATGAACACCAGTGTTAGAAGTGGCAAAGATTCTACAGGGAGGCGTGTACAAGCTAGGGCAAGCAGCCGACTTCAAGGAAGCGAAAGACAGAATCAACGGAGGGAGGGAGGAATCTACGGGATCGATCAGGATCAGGATCAGGATCCGTCGGAATCTGTCAGAATCTACGGGATATGTCGGGAGCTATCGGGATTTACAATATCTACAGTAACTACTAGTACTGCCAGATCTACTACTACTACGACGACTACTCTGGAAGTAATCGGATCCTTGTAAAAGTTCATACAAACTTGGAAAAGTTTCGCCAGTAATTAACTCGGAAGCCCGGGGTTTCAGCGCAACTTGGATTTAATGTCTACGTGATTACTTTGGAATACCGCCAACAGGAACCAAGTGGAAATACTAATTGATTCAACTTTAACTTGTGCCCTTTAAACTGTAGTGGATTAGTCACCCCTCAACGCGACACAGCCTTCTCATGTTTTGTCCTACAACTCCATTCATATATTATTTGCTGCAATGTTCTGTTAACTACATTAATCAATTTCCATCTTAATTCATACGGTAGTAATTCAACTCTGTATCCGGCAAACGCCACATATGTAAATCATTTCTAGTTTAGTTATCGCTAGATTCCATCTAGTCATCCAAAGTGTTTAGTAATTGTAAACAAACAATCTTTATTTCCAATCGAGTACACAGTACATAGACATTAGTACATTGGTTTTTCAAATTCTTAAGGTTAGCATTCTAAGAGTAAGGGTGATGGTGAGCTCCATGCAACGATCACGGGAGGTTGATGGGCGTCTTCATGGACAGGGAGTTGAGTGCTTAGCGGGTTGAGTGCACGGCGCGGCGTACGAGAAATAACTCGTGTCCATGGCCGAGTTCGAACCCGCGGTCTTTCTACATGAAGCAGAGACCCGATACAGAACACGGGCCGCAGACCACTCGACTACGGTGGCTGCAAATTTGTTTCCGCCCGGGATCGAACCGGGGACCTTGCGCGTGTGAGGCGCACGTGATAACCACTACACTACGGAAACTTGTTGAGATACTAGGGGTACTAATCTAACTTTTGTCAATAAGTGAGTTCCAACTTCTACTCGGTGTTTCAACCTTATACATCTCAGTAAAAGCTTATGTAAGACTGCTACCGTAGAAGGCTATAACTGGAGATCACTAGCCCTAACCGACTCACCTCAAGCCCTAATCGACTCACCTAACCGACTTACGTCTACCTCGAGTAGACGTAAGGCGAGATCTTAAAACAGTTGCCTTAACGGAACCACATGGTGCAGGTAGCACACCAAAGGTCTTACAAAACAAATGGAGGTTGGGAACCAGCAGGAGAAGTACAGACGTACAGTGTAGACAACAGGACAGCCGACGCTGCGCGTAAGGCTCTACCCCGCGTATGTTCGTACGTGTGATGAACGAAGTGTAATGTAATTCTTCACTTTGTTAGTCGTCGAGAGTGAACTGAATAATTTTTATCAGTGAAATTAGTTAATGGGACTGCAGTTATTGTTAATTCATGAAAGTGCATTTAGTTAAGTGTTAAGGGTGAGATTAAGTGAAGGGATTGGAGTGATTTTCAGTGAATTTTATCGTGTTTGCGTATATTTAGGATTTGTCATTAGATGGGACAGTGGTTCACTTCCGTAACTACTAGGCATTGTATGATTTAAATAATCATTATGAGTGGAATAGGTTGGTTTGAGCAGATGGATCACATTCATTTCATAACAATTTTATGTGTTCTTCGTGTATTCTCTGTGTTTTTCCAGTGAATGTTAAGCTTATTGATTGTGTTTATACCCTTCTTGTGTTGGCTTCATTAATGCATAGTATATCATTCATGTCAGGGGGTTTGGATTCCTCTAATTTGCGACGTCTCTCTTTCTCGTTATGAAAATTGATTGCATTTCAATTAACGTAAAATATGCATGTGATACAATTACGTTGTAAGAATTCAATTAATGCTCGTAATTATCGTGATTATTACATATTCGTGCTGTTACCGTGTAGAAAGAAAACACGTATCGCCACAGTTATTATGGGCGCACAAGTTCACAAAGACAATCACGACTACTACTCTGATAGTTATTAGCTCAACAAACTACCACACCGGCACGAATAAATCAGTAAATGTATTGTAGTTTAGGTGCATGAAATATTAGAAATTCTTCAAACAATATTCAAAGAATAAATAAATTCATTTAATATAAATAGTGTTATAAGCATCGAAATATTTTATTTTTTTCGTATGAATTTCACTAACATTTTAACCCTCTCAATTGTTACCATTGTTAGAATCATAGAAAAAACTGGAAATAACTAATTGAGCCATGAATTGCTAAATTAATTTTTAATTCGATAAATAAATTGAGTCAAAATTCTTGGAACTTGGAACCAGCTGCCAGTAAGTATCATTTTTGCTGGCACTGTGAGCACATTCAAAAATCGTCTTGATAAATATTGGATATGAAACCCCCAGATTATAACGTACTGATTCAAGGCATGATAAGAATCCTAGTATGTATTATGAAGTACTGATTCACAGTATGAGAAGACATCTGGTATAATTTTAGATGGCATGGGACTTGGGTAGCAACCCAAGAATGGACCGAACGGCTCCTTCTAATTGCCATGTTCTATTCTCTCACACTTACTGGAATAACAAAAGTCTACGGAGTTTAACCCTTTATTTCGTTTTTATATATTTTCCAGTTCATTAGAATGGCATCGTTTTTTTCTAAAGTAGTTTGGTATCCTGTGGCCATTACACTGTACACGTCACACTGTATACGTCATACTGTACACGACACACTGTACACGTCACACTGTACACGTTACACTGTACACGTTACACTGTACACGTCACACTGTACGCGTCACACTGTACACGTCACACTGTACACGTCACACTGTACACGTCACACTGTACACGCCACACTGTACGCATCACACTGTACACGTCACACTGTGCACGTCACAATGTACACGTCACACTGTACACGTCACACTGTACACGTCACACTGTACACGTCACACTGTACACGTCACACTGTACGCGTCTAAAGTTCCTCAAAAGCACTTACAACTTTTATAACCTATAGCGTCTATAACGTAAAAGCGTTTTAACCTCTACCTTCTACAACATATATCTGCTATAACCTATAACTTATATAACATATTACATCATTAACCTCTAACTTTTATAACTTGTAACTTCTGTAACCTATCTCTTCAATTACCTATAACTTCCGTAACGTATAATTTCAATAACACATAACTTCTAAAACCCAAAACTTCTATAACCTATAACTTCAATTACCTATAACTTTCATAACGTATAATTTCGATAACCCATAACTTCTATTACCTATAACTTCTATAACCTATACCTTGTATAAACTATACCTTCTATGACCTATAACTTCTATAGTGTATAACGTATACGGCGTATACACTATACTTCTATCTCACTACCGCCTTTATATCCACTTATATAATAGACAGTGTATCTCCCTCTATCTGTGTGTCCGTCCCATTACTTCCTATCTATTACTGAAGAAAAATTATTAAATTGAAATTAGAACGGGTATGCATGTATTACAAGCATTGTATTGTGGATACCAAGGGTGCCGGATTACTTTAAATTACTCCATTTCTTCCATTATTAGCTTTCTTCTCCTACAGGGCCATGTTATTAGCCATGCAAAATAGAAGCTATGTATATATTCATGAAAAATATTCATCTAATCTAATACTAAGAATGACCGTCGTGTGTTTATATATTTACTAGTGCAATACCCGTTAATAATTTGTTGCAAAAGCATGTTTGTTGTATGAGCAATCATGAAATGCTTGCTCATGTTAATACCATTGGATTCCAGAAACGTGGTTTTCCTAACTGCCATTTTCTATTTATATTGGAGAATAATCATGGAACCTGGGAAGATATTGACAAAATTGTTGTTGCAGAGCTAGTGTACCCGTGCTCAAAAATACTGTATTTTAAGTGTATATTACTGTCACAAGAAAAATAAGTTACCTTTGAAATAAGCTTAAGCATGGAAACTCCACTCGAATGAAAAAAAAGACTGAATCGAGAGCGAAAATGAAGAGCGAGAGAAAGATTATCTCAAGAACAACAAGCTGTTGTAAGGCGACAGAGGCGGGATCAGTATGCAAGTGTAATATGCATTGCGTTCTTATATGAAATTTTGTTAAATATCTTTCCACCAGTATTTTCCATAATTTTTGATGGCACGGGTACACTAGTTGGAAACAATAATTCGTCTTAATCCTTCAACATATTCGTCTTTACAATATTTTTAAATTATTCAAATTTAAACCGTAGAATTTTCATGGGCCCTGTCTAGTACAGTTAGAAAACGCAGCGCTGCCAGAGCGCATCTTCCAAATTTGGATTCTGGATTTTTCGCAACAACGTCGTTTTTTTTACTATAGTACCCCAGGTAAACCCCCTGCCCCCCCCCCGTCTTCATGGAGGGGGCGAGGTACACAGGGGTCAGTGTCCATATTGGGGGCCAAGTGGACCAGAATAAAGAATTTAGGAGAAATTTGTGGTAGTTGTGGTTTTTATTTCAAACTACACTCTTTTTTGGTTCAGGAGAAAGCACGTGGATTTGTAGTACTTGTACGGGTACAAATAGTACATGTATGAATCTTTGATTCATACATGTGGGTTAGATAGTAAGTCTTTGACCAATACTCATTTGTCATAAACTTTTAGAATGCTCTTTAAAATATTTTCTTCTCATCGCGAGAGAAATAAAGTTCTAATTTCAGTTGAGTTCATCGTTTAAAAAGAATTACACGCATTTTAAATTCATTCTCACACGGAAGAACAACCAAGCGTCTCTTTAAATCTACTCTCTCTTAAAAAAGAATTAAATTTCCCTTTTAAAGTCACCCTCTTTTCAAAAAATGGTTAAATGCTTTTCTAGATCCGCTTTTGAAAAATGGATTTTAATGCTCTTTTAAATCAATTATATGTGAAAAAATGCCTCAATCTAAATCCTTTCCTTGCGTAGAAAAAGTTGAATTTTTCTTCTTGCTGGAAGCTGTGTAAGAAGAAAATTAAATACCATACAAAATATCGCTTAATTACTTAGACACCAGTCGTTTACAAAGCCTGCAAGTTATCCCTGAATAATTAAAAATTCTCTGTCTACTTTGTTTCTGCTCATTATTTTCATGTGCTGTTGAAATAAATGGATCTGGACAACCGTCTGAAAAACAACTCTAACGAATTACTTCTTTCATCATTTCAGTCAAGTATTTATTCTGAAAAACTGATGCCTCTGAGTCTCATTACTATGTTCCTTCTCCCAGCTCCTGGTGCCTGTGATTGATTCAGGTGCCTGTGCGTGATTAAAGTGTCAGTGAGTGATTCAGGTGTCTGTGTGTGTTACAAGCGCATGTGATTGATTCAGGTGCCTGTGTGTGATTGATGATCTTGGGCATGATTGATACTTTAACTTAAGTCGGCATGGGACTTTGATCGCAACCCAAGAATGGACCAAACGGCTTGTTCCTGTCGCAGTATTCCATTCCGTCCTAATATTTGCCTCGAAGAACTTTTTGAGTCTTTTCCATTGTCTATAAACCAGGAATTTCCAGTGAACTACATTCTTATAAATTAATTCACATCAAGAGTCAAAATTTGGGTAGAATTTCAGAGAAAAACTGGACCAGTAATTTCCTAAAAACACTGGCACCTTCTAACAGTGGCATGCAGTTTCAAATATGAGGTCATCCCATAAGTTTTGTTCGAATTTTACCTTTTTTTAAATTGAATGAAATTTAAAGAGTATTTTATAACGTCTAATGGAGCTGAACATTGTTTTTATGTTTAGATGGATTTAAACTGATTAAATTTTATTTCAGAGAACAATAAAATTAAATTTTGTTTAATTAAAACCTTGCTAACATGAAAGTACCTGGAAATCATTTGAGGCACATAATGCTTTATGAGTTCAAGAAAGGAAACTCAGCAGCCAAAGCGGCTAGAAAAATTCAATCAGTTTATGGAGAGGAATGTGTGAATGAAAGAACTTGCAAAATATGGTTTACGAAATTTAGAGTTGGAGATTTCACCCTTGAAGATAACGTTCAGATGAGTTTGATGAAAAGCTTCTTGAAGCAGCCATTAAAGTAAATCCTGCTTTATCAGCTGAAGAATTGGCAGTGGTTCTCAGTTCAAACCATACAACTGTTCATCGTCATATTCAAAAACTTGGAAAAGTTCTTAAACTTGGAAAGTGGATGCCTCATGAATGAAAATTCGAACAGAACTTATGGGATGACCTGATAGTACTTTGAACCACTTCTTATTCCCTCTATGATCTAAATCTAATAAAGAAATTAGAATGCTTTAATTTTGTGTACATTTTTCACGTTCTTTGGACAGATATTAAAACTACATAATGCTGTATCCCTCACGTAGCAATAATTCAACATGAAAACTCGTGGATTTTCACATCATCTTTTTCCACTCAAATTCGATATATGGAAAATATATATCATTTCATTAACGTATTCGTTTTTTGCCTAATCTTGTACGTTTTAGTCGTATGATGCTGGTGGGCGAACATGTGTTATAGAAAAATTATAACGAAGGTTATGACAAAGCTTTCATTTTCGTTGCCGATGTATGCATTCGTAATTATAGCAAACATGCACTCATTTTTGAGAATAAAATTGATTCTACTAATAAACAAATTTAATTATCCCCCTTCGTTGTAATTGGTTTCATCAGTAGCTAATTTATCTATGTAAATATTTTATATCATCTATGTAAATACCCACTGTTTTACACGGCTCTCTTCATAGCTTCGTGACTTCCTCAATAAGACATTTAAAAACTCCATATACTATACGTCATGTAACAAATGTATCGAATTATTTTATCGAAATGGAACTTATAGAAGTATTTAACCAATTTATTTTGCTTGCTGTTCTTTTAAGACCTACAAATAATACTCATGTCAGTATAATACCCGCTCTGATGAAACCTAATTCATTATTGAACTTCTTTCCCACCACGTTGTTGAGGGACAAAAGTTTCACGAAGTACAGGACAAATACATTTGCTATTAATATTAGACATTCCGTGCCACAAGGGCAAATACACCGCTAGGAAAAGAAATGTTTTCCTACTATACCGAGCTCTCACAGACGAGCCTAATTTCGTACCTAATCTACAAAAAATGAAACCAAACCACATTAAATTGCACATAGCTAATCATGTTATCAAAAATTCCATTTTGCAAACTTTGTGTGGCGATTACTTCAAACTTATTTTTGGCCTCTTTGCCCTTGTGGCACGCAACGCTTCATAATCTTCCACACATTAAGAGAAAATAAACTGTCCAGAAAATATAGAACAAATCCATAAGATAATATTTTTCGCACTATTTCTAAAAAACGACATAAGATGTCATTATGAGGTCATCTATATCTATATTTACAGCTACAAAAAGTAGAGAGTATAATCCCATACAATAATCGAATATCTTTTAAAATTTGGAATAAACTCACTAATGAGTGAAATTCTCCAAGTACGTGTAACATTTATTAGCTAGTGATAATTAATGAAAACTCTTGAACAATTGAGACTAGTAACCTGAGAGAATGTTGGGATTTGTTAAAACATCTTTAGATTAAATTACTATTCTTCTATAAAGCAGTTTACCACCAAGTTATTTGAAGAATGATGTCTAACTACAGTCAAATAACAAATATTACTATAAAAATAGAACCTGCGATCGAATCTTGGAGAACGACATAATGAAGCACTACATTTCAATGTAAAAATGTGTCTTAAGTGAAGACTTATTCATGACGTTTAGTTTTTGTGTAGTACTAAATGGTTTTGTGTCCAGCATTAGAATAAAGTATGCGTGTGTGACGGATCAGATTGTATAAAAGCATTTAGACGTGGCATTACCATAATGAAATCATTACGATCTTCAGACGGAATTTTTTTGTGTAACGCTTCATGTGAGCTTTTTTCGGCCTCAACCCCAACAACCCCTTCTTTAGACTCTGTTTGTCCCCCTTTTCTGACCCTCATGGCCCCCTTTAACAAATAAACCCTCACGACCTTCCTTTGTAGACCTTTACTATCTCCTCTTAAGACCCTGATGACCTTATATATAGACTTCAGGGGGCCAGCGACAGGACCCCTTTAGACCCCGCGAGATAAAGGCTCGTGTCCCACGCTACAATTGCGAGACCAAAATCAGGTTGTGATGAAGAGAGACTGCAATTCTCCACGCGATGTCGTCTTGTATGGCATTAGAGGTAATGCATTCAGTGTGTTTACGCAGCAGCTCTGTGAGGCCTGGTCTCGACTGCTTCTGGTAATGAAGAGTGACATGGTTGGCCGGCTCGAGCCGCCCTCCGGCTCCTCTGAGCCTTAAAAGGGGCTCCCTCCGTCTCCAAGTTGAGCTCCAGCAG
>VCRD01002800.1:23934-48778 GCA_006783055.1 Trinorchestia longiramus
GGAAGGCCATTATGAGGGAAGGCCATTATGAAGGAAGGCCATTATGAGGGAAGGCCATTATGAAGGAAGGCCATTATGAGGGAAGGCCATTATGAAGGAAGGCCATTATGAGGGAAGGCCATTATGAAGGAAGGCCATCATGAGATCATCGCAAGGAGCGAAAGAGTACTTTTAAAGGTGATCATTTTGGCAGTGGTAATTTTTATCATTAGTGTTTAAAATACAGCAAATACACCAACATACACGCACTAAACGAGTACACACACTGGACCTTCACCTACATATACATTCAACCATGTTCATACATGCGGTACAATACGTTTCGCTATTCAAAGCTACAGAACTAATTCACTTTGAAAATGTTTCTGCGTATGACAACATAATCTGTGAGTCAATTTTTAATTCATATCATGTTAGTGACTGTTCTGACAGCGTAAAACCTACTTATCGTACGTCTGGTGGTGGTACAGGTGGCTGCTTCATGTGTACAACAATAGTTGCTGCCAACACGACGTAATTGTGTTTACATTTTGAAAAGTTTTGTGAGCTAAATGAAGATGTTTGTTTATGTTTTGAATGAACATTGCTCGAATAGTTAAGGATAATGCAGACAATGTAAAAAAATCATCAAACGAAAAAACTCCAAAAAAACGCATCGTTTTCAACCATGTCGTTTTAGCATCTGTGATGCTGCAATTAAAATTGTAGTTATTTTAAGCATTATTTTTTAAATAAAATTGATCGCCATTTCACGTCATTAGCGATCATGAATTAAAATTTAACTTTCATCGGACTATACAAATGTAATTCTCATCTAGAGACAACTGGTCGGCCAGAAAAGATGCCCCATTAAAGAACTTTTATAACTCAAAAACTATTTGGGATAAAATATAAAACTTTATGTCAAAACATTTATTAGATCAATGAATTTTACTAAAAAATAACATATAAGTATGGAAAACAATCTCTGTTAACTGACGCCCGTTTTCGCGACAGCACATTTCTAACCTTTTTCAAAATTTTCTGTATTCTTTCGTTAATGTGTTGCCGTTAATTTGCCTTATTTCTTCTTGGATGTTTTTCTTTAATTGGGCGATTGTGGTAGGTTTATTCATGTAAACTTTTCCCTTAAGGTATCCCCATAGATAAAAGTCGAGTATGTTTAGGTTCGGAGATCTAGGCGGCCAGTTAACATCGCCATGCCGAGAGATCAATTTGTGCGGAACAAGCGATTTAAAAGAATTGTTGTTTCTCTCGCAGTGTGACTCGTGGCGCCATCTTGTTGATACCAAATGTTTCTCAGATGTTTTGCTTCAAGTTGAGGTACAAGGAAAGTATTGATTATATTTCGATATTTTTCTCCAGTGACGGTCACAGCATTACCCATGTCGTTTTCGAAAAAATAAGTCCCAATGATTTCATCAGCCATCACACCACACCAGACAGTAACTTTCTGCCAATGAAAAGGCTTTTCAACAAATTGTTTAGGTTGTTGCTGCGCCCAGATACGACAATTTTGTTTGTTCACATATCCTGCAAGGTAAAAATGGGCCTCGTCGCTCATTATTAAATTTTTAAGGACATCAGTGTTATCTCTTATGATATTCAACAGTTCTCGTGAAAACTACAATTTTGATGCATAGTCTGTATCATTTAATTGTTGGGTTAGTTGCAATTTGTAAGGAAATAATTCAAGATTTTTTTCAAAATTCTTCTCAGCGATGATCTACTGATGTTCAGTTGTGTTGAACGATTTCTTGTCGAGACCGTACCATCCACATGAAGACTTAACGACACTCTATCAATGTTTATTTCATTTCGAATAGAGCGGTTTCGACCAGGGGGTTTGTTGTAAGACTAGTGTACCAAGCCGTCAAAAATGACGGCAGAGATTTTGTCATAATACCCGTGCCATCAAAAATGATGGCAAATACTGTTGGAAAGATATCAAATGAAATTACGTATAAGAACGCAATGTAATATATTTATTTTTATATATATTTACAAAGGACAAACGTTTTAATTGAGTATTTCTTTAATGACTACATTCCTAGTGAAAACTAGTGCTGCAATTGACTCTGCAATTCGTGTCATATTCGGGTACAATGTACGCAAATCATAGGGCAATACTCCGCCGAACTCGGTATCCATGATACGGACTCGAGTATATAAAGCTTTGGATCTCTCTAATCTTTTTAAAGTGACACGAAACATATAAATAAATAAATAAGTATAGAAATAGATAAATATATAAACACACGACGGTCATTCTAAGTATTAGATATGTAGATATATAGAAATCTTAAGTATGATAAACAAGTAGAAAAAGCGTTTGAAGCGCGAGCAGGATCCTTGTTTTAATTGCAAAAAAATTGCGTACAAGTCAACGAACATAATATTACCGCTCCACGAAGCGCTAGTCCGACCCCAGCTGGAATATGCAATGTGACTCTATTCTCTCACTGCACGAAGAGATATTAACAAAATCTATAAAATTCAGCGTAAAGCAACGAAAAGGATTCCTGCACACCGCAATTTCAGTTACGAAAGATCTTCTTCAACCCCTTCAACATATCTCCCTAGAATAAAGAAGACTGCGAGAACAACTCATTGAGACCGATAGGTATCTCAACGGCCTCAACTATGTTGCTCTGTAAGGGCTTTTTCACAGAAATGATAAGGTAAAAACCAGAAATAACGGCCAAAAACTAATAATAAAAATTTCAAAACAACCCAAACTTTAAACTTCACCCCGGTTAAAATTGTCAAAACTTGAAACCAACTGCCCGAAAATATCGTTCCTGCTGGCACTGTGAACACATTCAAAAATCCTCTCGACAAATATTTGATAAGTAACGTAACGTACTGATTCTATGTCCCTAACTCCTGGGGCCTGTGTAGGAGT
Organism: Trinorchestia longiramus; assembly: GCA_006783055.1. Lineage (NCBI taxonomy): Eukaryota > Metazoa > Arthropoda > Malacostraca > Amphipoda > Talitridae > Trinorchestia > Trinorchestia longiramus. The sequence continues at coordinate 26,840 of VCRD01002800.1, forward strand.
ACAGTACATGTGCGTCAAGAATGTGCATGTGATTTAAATGGCTTGCATGATTGAGTTACATATGCGCGCTTAATTGTTTTCTTTTAGACGGCATGAGACTTGGGTGATAACCCAAGCATGAACTAAACGGCTCGTTCGTATTGCCTTATTCTACTCTATTCCTAGACAGTATAAAAAATTATCAGTCGAGCAACAGTGTTCGATTCGTTCCCATAATTAACCCTATTTCTGTGTACTGTAACCTATAGCAGTTTCTGTAAATTCAATTCCATAAAATTCTTGACATTTCCTCAATTCTATGATAACGTTTTTGAATGACAATAACTTCATAACTGAGTCATATAATTGCGTAGCTATTTTTCTGTTATATCTTGTCTAATTTTTTAACTTAAAGAGATTGAGTTTGAATGTTCATATTGCAGTCAAACGAGTCCAAATGGCGGCTGGTCTCACTGCCCTTTGTTCAGCTGTATTTTGAAGCATCATTTCAACGTAGATTCAAGATTCATTCATTTATCATACCAAGCATTTTTGCTTCTTCTTTTTATTCCTATTTTGTCCGTTTGATAGTTAGTCAAATAAGGTGAGTTAATTTCGGTGGCAGAGGTCTCGTTTCTGTTTAATTCTTATTTTTAGTAAACCAAAAATAGTTTAATAATGTTCAGACATCTCCTTCCGTCTTGTCACTAGTTTTACGTAATCGGAAATATAATTAAACCATTTTATCGCTATTTCATGATATTCACATTCTTTTAAAGGCATAATTAATTCAGCAAATTTGTTTCTACATTCACAGGCATAGTATATCTATCTCAGCATTCTGTGATATTTCTTTTATTGTATTAATATTCTGGTTGTTCCAAATTATCTACTTTTCGTTGCCCATCTCTCAGTTTTTCGGTTTCCCTCTCAATTCTTTTTGGTTTATGTCCTGCTCATTTTATACCTCGTTACTTTTTTGTGTGAATAAAATTATAGCGAACTTAACAGCTACGCTGATGTGGTGAAAACGCAGGGATTAGATCCCAGGTACATGACGATAAGTACGTAACTGTAAACTGTAATTATTTTAATTAAGATGTTCATAACGATATAATACAAAATAATATCCCACCAATGGTTCTTATGATCATAACAATGGTAAAGATATTGGTGTTGATTCTGATTTTCATAGAAAAATTAGCAATGATGTTTAAATACCATCATTTTTATTTATTGCAAGATTTGTACGAAGAGAAAAGAATGCCAGCAAAATGGAACGTTAAGTGAAAATGTCGAAAAAAATTGTGTAAATGCCACTGAACATTTCCGTTTGAATGATAGTAAAGACTAGTGCTGTTTGAGTGTTAGTCATTATTTAAATGATGACTTCATGAATTGTGGGAACAAATAGTAAGATGTCATTGTTGATCTTCGCTGTTTATTATTCTGGTCTACAGGCTAGTAAAAACTTTGAGCTGAAAGAGTTTTGATGTTCTTTTAATGTAGAAATTATAGAAACAGCCGCTTAGTCTCGCTAATAACATCTTATGGCCAAGAAAATATTCAACAGGCACGCCAGTAGACAGCACTGGAAATAATATTATGCAATAAAATATTTAACTGGAAGTGTAGTATCTTGCATCAATGTTTCTCCGCTGGCTCCATACTTAAATGATATCATGAATCCTGTATGCACTGTATGTTTATGTAATGCATAGACGAGTTAAATAGAGAGCTTTCCATGAAGATTTTAAAATCATGTACATTTATATTACTGCATTCTAATTTATGATGCCACGCTTTTGGTTCTGACACTTTATGTTCTTATTTCAAATGCAGATCAATATTAATTGTGATACTGATAATAATAGTAACTGTTATAACATTGTAGATAATGCTGATTAAACGCGGCCACAGAGATTAAGCAGTTAGCAGCTTGTGCTTGTGATACTGAAATCCTTGTTTCGATTCTCCACGCAACCTTAAACCTTTCCTGCTAGTAATGTACGGAACTAAGCAGTTCATATCCTCATCGTCAAGCTCACTTAGCGCCCCTACGAGCCTCTACCTCATCTAGCGTCCCTACGTGCCTCTACCTCATCTAGCGCCCCTACGAGCCTCTACCTCATCTAGCGCCCCTACGAGCCTCTACCTCATCTAGCGCCCCTACGAGCCTCAAGTCGCACCACAGAGGACGGGAACAGTCGCTGGGAGCAGCATCACTAGTCTTAAGATGTTGGCGTTAACAATTGAAAACCCAGTACATGTACTGTGTGATGTACCCAGTACATGTACTGCGTGATATGGCTATTACATGTTACATACCCACTACATGTACTGTATGATACGTAGGAATAAAGTTTGTTGTTGTCAGAGTGCTGCAGAAACACTATTTCATTTTATTCAGTGGCCGTCCAGAAGAATCTTAAAAGTTTTCTTTGAAATTTTCAATATAAAAAATATTTTGTGGATAACCTTATTTGTTTTCAAATTTCCAAAGATTCTTTCATATATATGTAACGGTTGGTTGAATCTTACTCAATTCGATACTAAATAAAAATATTTAAGTCATTTTTATTCATGTTCATGCTCTTATATTCAAAGTTGCCCGTGGGAAATAAAAGTGACCTTTTGATTTACTGCGGTTTTGTTATCAGTGATAAGAAATTATTTTTTGTGGTAAAAGCAAATGATTAACATTAAGTAGTCATACTATTGAATTGCAATGAAATGGTATAGTGTAACTAGGTGGTGAATGGAATACAGAAGTAGTAGAGTGTAACTAGGTGGTGAAAGGAAGAAAGAATCTTTATTACCAGTAAAGTCTACAGTGCAGATACATTTGATTTTCAAATTCTTAATGTCGTCATCTTGAGAGTAGTGATGATGCTTATCTATAAGATCTTAAAAGTAGTAGTGATGTTTTAAGCAAAATCCACGTCCTCTGAGCTGCACCTTGAAGTGGAGGCTCGTAGGGGCGCTTTAAAGAGCGTGGTGAAGGTGTAGTATTACAACGAGCATCCAGTGTAGTAGCTGCAGGGCATGTTTCTAGTCCACCGATGGTCAGACACAAACAGACCACGGCTGCTATGGGTATCGAACCGCATCGTAAGCGAGAACGCTCACAGTCGATCAATCAATCGTCTGAGTTCGCAATGCAGAAATGGTATAGTGTGTGTAACTAGGTGGTGGTGATGTGAGTGATGGTATAGTGTATGTAACTAGGTGGTGATGTAAGTGATGGTATAGTGTATGTAACTAGGTGGTGGTGATGGTATAGTGTATGTAACTAGGTGGTGGTGATGTGAGTGAGAGTTTAGCACAGGGTGTGCCTGAGGATAGCAGATGAAATGGAAAAAATACTGGCAGGGAAACAGAAACTGAAAATGTCATGGTTGTTGCAGAAAAATATTCTTCTCTGAAGTACTTATTAGCTTGAATTGCTTAATCATTCATAATTTATGAGCCCACGCAAAGTCTGAACTAATGTACATCATTGAGTTTTTATTGCACAATATTGCGTCGAATTAGTGAAGAAAACTCAAGCAAAGCAATATATTACCGGACTTTTGGATGAAGTGGATGGACACTTCAATGGCAATAAATGTTGTCATTATTGAAAGCATGTTACCTATGTCGTGTTTATGATAGTCAGAGCGCAACCTTCTTCAAGTCTCTTGTCTTGTATTAGTATGTAGACCAAAATAAGGTAGATAGACAACATACTCAGATATGTGCTTTTATAGATAATATTTGAATCCTTTGTATTAACCACTTCATTCTAACACTTTAGTGACAAGAATTGGAATTTGTTTACTAAAGATTCTGGTTTCACGTTGAAAGTTTGTCCAGTTTTAAAAATAAAGTGACAGGATGCCTTTTGTCTCATAGTTCTATCAGTAAAAGTCTAATATTTATTTAATATAAATTTTCAAAAGCTGAAACAAGTGATAATAAATTTATCTTCCAGTTCATGAGATGACCTTATCTATCATGCTTATCTCTGAAATTTATACTATATAACAAAAAATAAGTTCAATGGCAAATAGCTTCCCATGATTATTAAATAATTTTATAGCACGTTTTGTTGTTATCAAGAACTCCTGGTCGAAAACAGTTGGTGCACACTGGGGAAAATATTTCTATTTCTCGTGTTTTGAAAACAATGAATTTTCTGTTTGATAAAACTTAAGCTGTATTTTAGATAAAACTAGTACATACACTACTCTCATTCAGGTCCTGTTGAATAATATATAACATAATAGAAACGTTTCTAACACAGGATATTAAAGGCTTTGCTCAGGCCACCTGCTTTAACAACAGGAAAATAAAACAAGAAGCAAAAAATATTGTAAAAAATTATCACTGGCGTACACAGCACGAATAAACAAACTTGCAAAACACGAATAAACAAACGTACAAAGCACGAGTAAACAAACGTACAAAGCACGAGTAAACAAACGTATGAAGCACGAATAAACAAACATACAAATGTGGTGATACGAATTAGAAAAATTGGTGTTGTTTATCTATTAGGTATTGATTGATTGGTTAAAATATAAGGTAAAAGCTCATTCTGCCTACTTTTTAATCGTACATTGATTTATTACATGATGATTGATTGTCGATGATGTTCTTTTCTCTCTCATAATTTAGGTTTTAGCGAACGCTATTTTTACGTTGTACTTTAGTGAGAGTTCTTCTGGGGTTAGTGATACGATCGGCTTTGTAGCTTTCATATTTATTATTAGACACGATCAAAATCAGAGCAGAAGTTGAGGCCAAGATCGAGGACCAAAACTGAGAACTTGAAATCCGTAAACTGAGACCCGTAATAAGGACTAATAAGTAACTCGAAATAAATACACAATTAAGTTTAACTAGGCATTCCGTTGGTACGGTAGGCAAACAAAATATTGTTTACTCAGGGAAATCGAAAATATAAAATGAGATTAAAAAACTGAATAAGAGTATACCAAATAACATGATGTACTAAAAATAGAACAGTACTAAATTCTTTAACTAGCTGGAAGTGTTGCGAACTAACTAGTTCGCAACTAGTTAATTAATTTCATTTTAAAAAATAAACTATTGGAGCCCGCTGTATTGTGTTGTTTCATTTATTGTAGAATAATAGGTTATGGTTTCTTTCTGGAATAAATACGAATTAATACCTTATCAAGGAGTGAGATACCAATAAGCCCAAACTTAACGTTTCTTAAAAGCACTAAAATATTCCTTATCTACTCAAATAGATGGCCTTGGCAACAGCAGCACCGGAGCGTTGCCACTGATGGGTTTTTCCACCTGGATCTGGGTTTTCCAAGGTCAAGATGGGTTTCAATTTTGATATTTTATATTATTTCTTCTTTTTCTAACAGTTCTCATTGTAAATCAAAACTTTGCCTCGACTTCCTCTCATGCACTCGAAAAAGAAGCTAATGATGTTTAATTAATATATGTGACCAGGGCTGCCAGTCAGATTTTTTGATTTTCCCAAGGGTGACCAACTAAATTTGCCAAGATTTCCCCAGATGCCAAAAATGTTTAAAAAAATGGAAAATTTAACGTCACTTACCATATTTAATAATCATTTTCTTCATTATCCTCCTCGTCTACAGCAAAAAGATTTATTATATTCTTTTCTTTCTGTTTTTTGAGTCTGGCTTCATACAGCTGATGAATAGTTCCGTCTTCAACCTTCTTTATTAATGATTTCTCTGGCTCCCAGTTTAGACAGTTTGACGAACTTCTTTTCATGTACTGTTTTGCTAACAATCGATCTCTTGCTGTTTCTGTTTTTAATGCATTCGTTATTTTTGTTTTGATGCAATTTATCTGAGAGAAGATCCTCTCAACAGATGCTGACGAATGTGGGAGAACTGTTAGCGTAGCCATAAAATTCGATAGAAGCGCATACTTACAATTACCCAAATTATCCCTTAAATCCTTCAGTGAATACCAGTATTTTAGGATATTTTCTGTGGCTGGATTCAGGTCGGATGCAGACTGTCTAAAACTGCGCCACTGATCATCAAATTCGTTCAAATGTTCTTCATTTACGATTGAAGAGAAATGCAGAGCCAATGGAGTAATCGTTGACGGAGACTTGTTTACGTCCCTAGCCACTTTTGGATCCAGCATTCTCAATTTTGAAATGACTCCATCTTTACTAAATGGAAAACGTTTTTCAATTTGCGAAGTGAATTCAACAAGTATACGCAAGCAATCGTTTCGAAATCTCTTGTTTAGAGCATCGTTTTTGAAGGGGTTTTTCCGCAAGTGCGAGATCGCTTTCCCACCAAGTTAGACATAATCGATGTTTTTAAATAGTTTTTTTATTGTGTACCTCGATTTCAGATAATTTTCTCCTTTTCATGATGTCTTCTTTGATGAAGACACTTAGTAAGTCTCTAAACTCAGTAGAGACTGATATTTAAAGCTGGTGTAATTTGAAATGCTCTGACTGGAACTCAATTTTGAGACGGTTTATTTCTGTAAAATGTTCTGTAGAAATAATAGCATTGGTTTCGTTCCGTGGTCATTTAAAGTCTCGTATATCTTCTTACAAGCATCAACGTCATTTTTCTTCTATTCACTCTGAAAGAAAAGGACCAATGCATCGTATTGCTCCAGAATAGATGATATTACGCTTTCACGCGAGCGCCATCTTGTCAGTGCCAGTTTCGGAATTTTATGAAGCACTGTATTTGTGACTTCTTTAATGAGATGGAAGTCTCTCGTTCTCTTTCCACTTCGAGAAAAATAAGTTGATATGTCTCTGATGAAACGCTCTAAATATGGAGGTAGAACGCTGACAGCCTTACTTGCACAAGGAGCAAACGAATGCCACATCACAACCCATAATAAAAACTGATGGACTTTCATCTGCTAACAGTTTTTGAAAGCCACTGATTTTCCCCATCGTGGAGCAATTGTCACTTCCAACGCCAACAATATAGTGGAGAGGAACATTTCTTTCTTCAAAGACCGCTTTTACAGCTTCAAAAAGGCTTTGCGCGGTTCCATTTTCTACTACAATTGAATCAAAAAAGCATCAACTACATCTAACTTTTTCAAATCGAAAAAAAGCACAACCACTGCGAGTATTTGAGTAACAGAAATGTCAGTACATTCATCAATAATTATTGAGAATTTTTGATTCCTACAAATTTCATCTAGCGCCAATTTTTCATATTAAGCAATGCCATCTTGTATAACATAGGAAACTTTCGTTTTTTTCATTGCTAGTTTCTATGCGACTTGGCTATCGGGACACACTCTTTTCAATAAATCCGTGAAGTGATCTGCATGAACAAATGGGATGTTGTGCTCAGAAAAAAATCCTTCGATGAGCAATTCAATCTTTGCTATTTCTTCTGATTCTGTTGGTGTTGATTTTGCAATAAATTGAGTGATACTGGAAGAAGATTTTGCAGTTTCAAAATTAGTTTTATGTCTGGCAGAAGCTTGACGCTGGATCAAAGCTGATTTGTTTGCATTTTTCAGGGTATAGTTACAAAGTTTGCAATAGCTTGAAGTTACGTGGTGTATATCTTGTTCTAGCCAGACTTTGAAGTCTGGGTCATTCAACCGTTCCTTATTGAATGACTGGTTATACCATTTTGTTTTCATCTTCTGAGGCTCCATGTTTAAGGCAATTGAAGATGAGACTTGGTGTCCACTGTAGCACAGATACGAGGCGAGCCCACACATCAAAATCGCTCAAGGTCAACTGAGGTTGCGCTCAAGGTTGCTGTAGCCGGCACACGCTTGTTACAAACGAATGTTTAACCAGCTTTGAACGAGTATTTTACGAAATTGATTTTCATCTCAAATTAATTTAAAAATATCCCCATTTATGGAGAATATGTAATTGAATCTTACTGTTATTCAGTAAACATGTACTTAGTGAAAAATGAGATCGGTACGTCAAATTCCCAAGAATTCGATAGTTTTCCCTCTGATTTCCCAATATCCCCAGGAGAATAGTAATTTCCCAAGATCTTGGGAAATTTTCCAAGGAATGGCAGCCCTGTATGTGACGCATTTACCTCCTTATTGGACGCGTTCATTACTCGTTCAATCCTCGATCAGTCGAGATTACAAGCGGACTACGTATGCAGGGCTACCACTGATGAGGGAATTTCCCCAAATCTGGGGAAAACGCAGGTAGTCTGGGGGAATGGGGGAACGCTCGCGAGAACGAATAAATCTGGGGGAATTTCGCTAGCAATTACTTTCAATGCAAAATTTGTGTAACTTGAATAATTTTGGGTTACACGCAGACGTATGTTCATTCAAATGTAGATGTCATGATCCAGAACAGGAAATACCCTCTTTAATGACGAACAAAAGGCGATTTAACGAAGTTTAAAACGTCCTCGAACAGACTTGCGACTAGATTTGCTTCGATTGAAACGGTCTCATGACCGTCACGTGTCACAGGCCACAGTTCGAAGTTCAAACAAAGTTAACAAACTCAGTAAAAGTTTGACAGTGACCTCGTGACTAAGCGCTCCTCGCAATTAACATTTTCTTCATTAACTGAAATTATACGTTAAAAGTGTGGTAATGAGTCTTATGTATTAATTTGTGAATTCAGATATTTTTTCGCGCAAAGATATTTGCGTGAAAGATATTTCAGATATTTTTTTCGTCTTAGGCGAAGGAGGCGGAACGCAGAAGTTCTCAAAGATTAATTACTTGTGTGCTTTATAATAAAAAGATGTTATATATGTGTGGCAGGCCTAGTCTTTGTTTTCTTATAGCTTGGTGACTTATTAACAAGTGTTTTTATACTTTTTAGAGTTGTAGATGCAAATTCTGAGCGTTACGGTTGAGACATTTTTGAAATTTAAAATTTCTCTGCTGTCTTGGAATTGATATGCTATCGTTTGCGTGTCTAACACTCATTTAATTTTATTCCGAAGTAACTGTTATTATTTATCTGCAATGTCATTATTTATTATCGTTACAGAGAATAACTCTGTAACATGCTGTTAAGCAATGGGTATTCTTTTAATTTGAATATTTTGCGTTTTAATACGCAAAGCTTTATAGGGATGGCAACTAAGTTCATTTTATTGGTTAATGCTATTTATATAACGATATCATTATTTCTGTTTCCGAATTGCGATTATTTTCCCCATAATGAGTGACCAAACCGAATCGTCTTCTAAGAAACTGAAGTTGTATGCGCAGTCATTTAAAAATGACTAGCTCAATGTGCCCAAATTGAAAACGTGGCTGAAACGGGATAATAATGATCCCAACTGTGATTATTGTAAGTGCTGCAATATTTCATTGAAAAATTACAACAAATCTATGCTCATCGAGCACATCAATACAGAGAAACATAAGAGAAATATAACTGATGCAAGTACAACCACTGATATCGCGTACTTTATGGTAAGAAAGCCGTCCAAGGAATCCGAAGGAATTGTAAAAAGCGAATTTGTTCTTTCAGCACACTTTGCAGAACATGACCTTCCATTCTCTAGTGTTGATCATTTCTTATCGGTGGGTAAAAGAATTTACCCTGACAGCAAAAAAGCTGACAAGTTGTCAATAAAAAAGACGAAATCAAGTTACGTAATTTAAGATGGAATAGCTTTTCATGAACGAAAGTCTTTAGATGATACAGCTCTCCTACGCTGAGTACACAATATGGTTTAACTTCTGAGATCTTACTGATCGAGAGTCAAGGCTGCTAGTCGACAATTGTGTCGTGTTTTAAGTGTGTGTACAAATTGTGTTTCACTACATGAATTGGTTGTTCAGCAACATTTGTGTAAATTATTATCTGACTAAAGTTGACTACTCTAGCGAAGTAATGGCAGAAAAGGAAGTCGTACATCCAAAATTTCCAGTACTCGAGGCTGAAGGATGTTGTACTAAAAGATTAGTTACGGCAAGATGCTATAAATCCTGACGCTAGTTACTGCGTTGCTTGCAACGTTGTGCTCAGAAATCCCAACAACTCAATGCTTCTTTCTCATGAATACAATTAAAGCAAATACAATGCACGAGAAATCTTTTGCCGCGACAAAATCTACGTTGAAGAAAAACGTAGAAAAAGCAGAGTTACTAATATTAGGTTTATTTGTTGTCCATCACGATCCTTTCTTTCATGTAGATCACTTAATTGAAGTAATGTAAAGTGCCTTCCCGACGGTGAAATTGCAAAAGATCTGGATTTGAAAAATCGAAATTAAACTACATCGTGTGAAATGACGTAGCACATTACGAACAAAATCATATTTCGCTCAACTCTCAGAGAAGAAAAGTTGTCACTGTTGATAAATGAACGCACGGATCCCTCAGTGACAGCAATCTTAACCCCAGTTGTTCGCTTTTTTATTCCATTTTTTTATGCGCATACCCTCAACATTAAGGATGCTTTCCTGGATGTTGTAGAGCAGGGATTCCCAACCTGGGGACATGTACTCCTAGAGCAGTGGTTCCCAAACTTTTTGTGATCAAGTACCACTTGGAGGTCCCGTACAGTCGCCGCGTACCACCTGGTTCCAGAGAAACTAAATTCGATCAGATATCACTTTATTTCCATAATTGTACTAGTAGAACACGCAAATCAACTAAGATTTGCTAACTACAAATCGTTGCCAGATTACTCTGTTAGGAAGTAAACATTTTGTGAAGTAAAATATAACAAAATAAGAATTGTTCATGACCCCAAAAGTGTTCGCGTACCACCTGGAAGGCCCTCGCGTACCACTAGTGGTACGCGTACCACATATTGGGAACCACTGCCCTAGAGTGATATATACATAGGTTTCCATATTTCAGGGCCATGTGTAAAGCGTATGTATCGACATAAAGTGTATGTATCGACATAAAGTGTATGTATCGACATAAAGTGTATGTATCGACATAAAGTGTATGTATCGACATAAAGTGTATGTATCGACATAAAGTGTATGTATCGACATAAAGTGTATGTATCGACATAAAGTGTATGTATCGACAGCTACGTTATCATTATCTGCATTATTGCATTACCTGAATTTTTTCAATTTTTGTGCATTATCCATTTTTTATGTTCGGTACATTATCTGGGGTTTTTAATTTTTGGTATAGTATCTTTTTTATTTTTGATACATTTTTTTGTGTTGCTCTATTTTTTTAATTTTCGGTTATTATTTTTTTTAATTTTCGATACATTATCTGGGTTTTTTAATCTTTGGTGATCTGCTTTTTTTTTATTTTTCGGTAGTTTATCTGTTTAGTGTTGTTAGAGTACGACCGAACTGTGGCCCTCCAAAACCTTTAGTCAATTCAAGCCTGGGAAAAGCTTTCGCTACCTGTACATTGTGCGTGAAGTTTGTCATTAGTGAAATTGTGCATACATATATTCTTTGTTTTTTAATAGAGTTGTGTATGACCCATAGACCACTCAAGTCACGTGACAAGCAATGACGTACAGTCACTCACAGCCACTCACAAAAAAAATCTTATCGCACTGAGCAATTTCTGTGTTTAATATTCAAGGCATCAGAACACGAGCTTAAAATCTCAAAATACAAGCTTAGGCCTTTGGGATTTTCATATCAACAGATAATTGAAACTTGAAATTCATTTTTAATTTTTTTCTACAGACGTGACACAGGAAAAAGCTCCGAAGCTCTTTGATGTGCTCAACAATATTCTTCTTCAGACCCATTTTTGGCTCATACCGCACCCCCAGCTCTAACATTACTAAATTTCTAGTCCCTGTTATGGCCTCATTTACTAATAATAGTTATACTCTTCTCAATTCAAAGTCTTTTTGTGAATTAATCACTGCGGTTGAAGATGCAGACTCACTATTTATAGTCTCATTTGATGTCAAAAATTCGTTTACAAACAAATCTTTTGCCGAAACAATAGAGATTTGCCTAAATTACATATATCAGCATGTTAACGTAGTTTCTGGATTATGCCATTCAGTTTTTAAAAAATTGTTACAGATTTCAGTTTTAAACTTTTATTTCGTGTTTGATAACAAATTTTATCAATAGCTTCATGGGGTGGGAATGGGGCTCCTTTTTGGACCAACTTTCGCCAACATTTTTATGTGCTTCCATGAAAAGCAATGGCTAGACCTGTGTCCTACTGCCTTTCAACCTGTTTTATATAAACGTTACGTGAACGACACCTTTTTTTCATGATAGAACACACTGTACATTGTTTCTTGAGTACCTGAATTCTAAACACCCAAATATAAAATTTACTATGAAACTGGAATGCAATAATTCTTTAGCGTTTTTAGACTCAACAATATCCCGATAGGGCAATAGTTTTACTAGCTGTCAGTCGCTGGGAGCAGCATCACTAGTTTTAAGATGTTTGCCCTAACAATTGAAAGCTCAACGCCAACCCACGTACTCTATACTATTTCGAAAATAAATTCGTTTGTTTATTATTTGTTGTTTATTATTTTTAAGTTTGTTTCATTTTTCAGAAATGAGTTTTATGGTTAGCTACCTACCCACTATAATAGGAGACTATTCAGTCGATGGAAAGCGACGATTTTGCAACGATCGGAGGAACCTCGGTCGCATCACTGTCGACTGGGATGAAGACACCGAGAAAAAGGTTAACATGTTATTGTATTGGGTGCAGCAGAGTAACTTCCCTTTTTCAATAAAATTTTCTTTCTAAAAAAAGGTAGTTATGTTGCTGCACCTGGTATGTTCGAGTGCTTTGAATTAGTGCATCTTAAATGTTACGAATGAATACATGTGTCATAAATAGATCAATTTTTGATGGACGATTAGGGTTAGAAAAGACTTTAGGAATTTCCTAAACGTAAAAGTTTAAAAGTTGGGAATAACTTTTATTGTTGCAATTGTCTTAACTGAGCTGTTGAAACTATAAACCCTGACTACAACAGTAACAAGTTACAGACAACCTTAACTACAATAACAATAAATTATTGGAAACTAAGCTTCAGAAATGTGTACAGGATGTAATATGAATGTATTGTAAGTATTGTATTGTGGATACCAAAGGCACATCCTTCAATGTGGAAACTCCTTCGCAAAGCCCACGTCCACTGGCAAATCAAACGAAAAAAATCAGTAAAAACACGTGAAATTTTCTAAGTGTGGGTCTACTAGTCACTCTAATAAAGAAGTATGTTAACAATGACCACTAAAACAGTGAGTAAATTGTTTCTAGACACCCTATTTGCTGTCACTGGATTAGAGTGGTTAGTTCACTCGAATTTTCTCCTGTTTTTGATGCTGGGGACAAGGAGCACTGACTGACTATTTCCTCAGACTTTCACCACATCCAGCACCCCTACGAGCCTCTACCTCAAACTCATCTAGCAGTCCTACGAGCCTAAGTCGCACCACAGAGGACAGAAACAGTCGCTGGGAGCAGCATCACTAGTCTTGAAATGTTAACGTTAACAATTAAAAACTCTATGTGCTCGTATATGTATGCATATAAGATATGGTATTCCAAAAATTTTTCGTGTATCTTTTCCTTTCAATAACCTCCATTAAATTCCTTCCACTCTCCACCAGGTGCACTATGACCTGAACATGGCTATAGACAAGGTACGTAGGAAGGTCATGGCGAGTTACTGTGATGAAGGAATCACTCACATCCTACAATGGATCCTACACAACAAAACAGTCCTAAAGGATGCTGACTTCGTAACTGTGCGCTACGTGTTGCGCAAGTTACTCACAGCGCAACATGAGAAGAAAGAACTCGTGTTGCATGCAACTAAGTGAGTTAAGAAATTATATTTTCAATAGAGTTGATACACCAGAAACGTACCACCATTGGCTTTTAAAGTATTTAAAAAGTTATTAATTTTAAAGTAAAGTAATTAAATTATAACAGACCACGTGTTGCACCTCAGTCTGTAACGTGAGTCTGCTCGTTATTCTGCCGTACGTTTAGTACATCTTGTTTTCTAAAAAAAGTTTATACCTGTAATTTCAAGTTCATTCTGTAAGATATATACTGTGTATAGGTATAGGCTAAGGGTGTAAGAAAACAGTCTAGGTCAGTGGTTCTCAAACTTTTTACGGTCCAAGCGCACCCACAATACTGCAGATATTTACGGGCGAACTATACACAAAATAGAACTAATATATTTTAATAAAGCTGTTATATATAAATAAAACCACTACATTTAATACAAGCATATATGACATACTTCTATGAAGTTGTTTTTCCCTGTGTTAATGTGAAATATGAGCTCCGTGAGACTGCGACTTTCTTCAATTTTGGGTTTTATATATGAAAGACAAACTCATTTCCTCATCAATGCATTAAAGAGTTTCTCTTTTTTAGACCTTATTGCGGCGAGGGTTGAAAATCCCAATTCTCATAAATATGAAGTGGAAAATTGCAACAAGACAGTTGAGGCTTCCTTGGATATCGACACATGTTCTTTTTTGATGGAAAGCTTATAAGCTTCAAGAGACAATTCTTTGTGCTTGATCGTCAATCCACGATCAGTGACACTGCTGCCAGTTCTTTTTTTCTGTTAGCGTTAAACTGAAATCCATGACAGTTTCTATTGCGCAATATCATATTGCGCAGTGTTAATTGATGGAAAATAGTACGTTAAATTTTCTTCTAGAGTTGCAAAATGTTCGACTATTATTAACAGAATTTCAGTCATCGTGTGAGAATTACTTAGCAATGGAAACATTTTGAGACTGCCTTCCATTGCTGTACCTTTCCAAAGCTGTAGCTTCTTCTGAAGTGCTCTGATTTTGTCGGTGAATGTGGGGATCTTTTACTCTTTCCCTTGCATGCTTCAGTTCAAAATATTGAGAGGCTGAAAAGTTGATGTCAATTCTTGTAACTTTGTTATCCAAAATTCAAAGTAAAGTAACTTGTAAAGTTCGAAGTAACTTGTAAAGTTCGAAGTAACTTGTAAAGTTCTTGCCGTAACTTGTGTACACGGGTAAGTACTTTGCCCCTTGACAGCCGCCTCACTTCGGTGTGTAAAAGTAGTCGTCTGTTGAGAGTCCATATTGGTGTATATCTGTTCAAATAAGCGCGATTTAACTGGTCTTGTTTTAATAAAGTTCGCCATTTTAACAACTTGATCTAAGAGCATACTTAAATCCTCTCCTAGCGTTTTTGACATCAAGGTCTCTCTAGGAAGGAAACAATGAGGTACAATAACATTTGCATTTCGTTCTTTTATGAAAGATACAAGGTCCTTGTTACAGCCTATCATAGAAGATGTGTAGGCATGTATAGGCAGATGCCTACATATGATTTCTACGATAACTGTCATTTATCAAGGTAGTTATTCTGAATGTTAAAAACATTTCCACCTTGTGTAGTCAGACATAATTCTGGGGAAAAAAGAAACTGATTTGTTATTTCATTTTCGTTAATGAAAGGAATAAATGCTATGAGTTGTGCCTTGTTGGTAATGTCTGTTGACTCGTCAACTTGCAGTGCAAAATCAGAACACGAGTTTATTATCAAATAAATTTTTCTCAATATCAGAAGACATTTCCAAAATACGCCTGGTAACAATATTATTCGACAAAGCTGTCGTGCTTATTTTCGTGGCTGCTTCGTTTCCTAACATCATACTGACAATCTTTTGACAAGCTGGCAAAATAAGTGACTCACCCAGTGTGAGGTTTCATATTTTGTGTAATCAGTTCTGAGACTTGGTAAGAAGCAATTTGATCTTTATCAGAAACAGTCATTAAACTTTTTAAAGAATTGCCTGCTTTTCTATGCTGTTCGGACATTTTCTTGAAATAACTGGTGGGTTTGCCCTGTAAATGACTTTGTTTCATTTTAAAATGTTTACTAAGTATACTACGGAGCATTAATTCATTTGACATTTTCATTCTACAAACTAAACATAATGGTTGTAGATTATCGTCATTTCCAGTCCAAGAAAAGTCAAAGCTTAAATAACTCTCATCGTGTTTTCGGGTCGGTCGCGATTTTGCTTTCTTACTGGTAGAGTAGCTTTCCATACATGAGGTTTGTTTACTTTCTTGGTTGCATTCATCAATGTCGCGCTTTTTAAGAAACTTATCCATTTTTATGGATGAATTATTTTTAACAGAGGCAATTATGTCAATTATTCTGGAATTTGTAAAAGTCACAACACGTTTACTGCCGATGGCACAATTCACGAGACACGACACGTCTCTTACACAACACTGACGTGCTCATATGCAGTTAAAAGCTTAAACGATATAAATACGTACGAGAACGTACATACTTGTTCCAACAAGTTATGAAGAGTAATATACGTGTTCCATGTATTATAAACACAAATTTTTTACTTCATTTAAAACTGTGCAAAATAACATTAACAGCATGTAAAGTCGCAATAAATTCGCCAAATTGCAAATACACATGAAAATTCACACGCCTTTGCAAAAATAAGTAACTTTCACGATAAATCGCACGCTCTGTCAACCATGGCGTCACTTAACTCACTTTCAGGGATGCTGATAAGGATTTTAGCAAAACCTTAATATGAAATTCTAAATAATCCAAGATTCAAGTTCTAGCCAACAAGAAATAAAAACAGAAATCTCATAGTATAAGCAGGCAACGAAATAAGCAGTATACATTTTGTAAACATTAACCTTTCACTTCTGGATCCTGTAGATTTTCAGGATTGCTAGGAGACGCGAGGCACACTTGATAAAGCTCTGGGGCGCACCAGTGTGCCCGGACGCACAGTTTGAGAACCACTGGAGGGATGTAAACCAAGGGTCTAGGCCAGGGAGTTCAAACTGGGGGAAATTTCCCCCTGGTGGGAAATTTGAAGCTACCAGGGAGGAAATAATCAGACTGCTTACTAGCAATAAAAAATCTCATGTATTTTCTCATGTCTGAGGCTATGCGGTTAGTTGTTACTAACCGCCTTCTATCCGCTTGACTATATATTAAAACTATGTTTTTATCAGTATATCTGTGAACTTTCAAAATAAATTAGTAAGTAGTCACAGTGTATTTTGACTACTCTTTCCCTCATACACATGAAGCGGGAAATCTGGATGGCTGAACTGGGTGCAGGGGGAAATTTGGATGGCTGAACTGGGTGCAGGGGGAAATTTGGATGGCTGAACTGGGTGCAGGAGGAAATCTGGATAGCTGAACAGAGTGCAGGGGGAAATTTCGATGGCTGAACTGGGTGCAGGAGGAAATCTGGATAGCTGAACAGAGTGCAGGGGGAAATTTCGATGGCTGAACTGGGTGTAGGGGGAAATTTGGATGGCTGAAGTGGGTGCAGGAGGAAATCTGGATGGCTGAACTGGGTGCAGGAGGAAATCTGGATGGCTGAACAGGGTGTAGGGGGAAATTTGGATGGCTAAACTGGGTGCAGGGGGAAATCTGGATGGCTGAACAGGGTGTAGGGGGAAACGACAAAAAAACGATTAAGAACCAATGATCTAGGCTATCTTAGACCTTTCATTTCGTTTCCTTTCTATCCTCTCTTCCTCCTTCCCCCCTTAGGTTACAAGGCACAGTTTACCTGAGTGCATGGGACTCACCTGAATCCTTACAGGGCATGAATGATTGCTCCCCAAGGAACCTCAAGATGGCTTCTTGGGGGTTCAAGTTCGAGCAGTTCATGACTGACGGTACAGTGTTCATGTACACATACATAGTACAGTACACACATACACACATGGTACAGTATACACGTACACACATAGTACAGTATACGTGTACACATACATGGTACAGTACACACATACACACATGGTACAGTATACACGTACACACATAGTACAGTATACGTGTACACATACATGGTACAGTATATGTAGTGTTTATAGTCGCATGCACATACATAGTACAATATATATATATATATATATATATATATATATATATATATATATATATATATATATATATATATATATATATATACATACATACACGTATTCACATACATAGTGCAGTATAAATAGACGTATGTTTATGCATAGTACAGTATGTGTAGACTTATGCACATAATAATACAGTATGTATAAACGTATACACATACATACTACAGTATATATGGACGTGTACGCATACATAGCGCAGTGTATGTAGGCGTACATAGTACAGTACATATATATAGACGTATACACATAAATAATACAGTATGTAAGTTTGCGGCATGTTTACGTGACTGAAATACTTGTAAGGGATTAAAGTGTACGCCTGTGATTGAAATATTTATGTATAATTAAGGTGCATGTGCGTGATTAATGCCTTGACGTTAGACGGCATGGGACTGGGAAGCAGCCCAAGAATGAACCAAACGCCTCGTTCCTCTTGCCATATTCTATTCTATTCTTTATGTACACGTATACGTAATAAAATATATGTAGACGTATGAACATTGATAATACGGTATATATAGACGTATACTCGTAGATAATACAGTATATATAGACGTATACACACGCATAGTACAGTGTATGTATGTAGAGGTATGCACATGCATAGTACGGTATAGATAAACAGGCTTCTGGTACCATTGTTTTTGGGTGAGGCAAAGGGTTTGAACCCGCGACTCCTACATCACAAGAGGGAGACACACACCACTCCACCACAACAATGGCTAAGAATATCCATCAAACACTGAACTTTATTTAAGTAGTATTCATCATTGTTGCAAATTCGAGGCTTAACCCTTTCGCTGCGAAGCAGATTGATGCTTAAAAACTCAAAGTTGCCTGAATTCACAAAATTAATTACAAAACTGTCGATTAGAACGAACAAATCCCTTCAAAGTAAAACGTTCTTTATATAAAACTCGATAGAATCTATGAATGACTCTCTCATTCATGAGTTCCTGTAATTGTTTTCGTGAATGAAATTTCACTCATGCGCAGCGAAAGGGTTAAATACTGAATTAATTTCACAGGATCTGACGTTACAAAAGGCAACGATGAAAACGAGTCGTACTGCTGCGTGGTGCGAGCAACTGTACCAGAACACACCCTCGTGTTCAGCAGCGAGGTTGACGGCGTCACCAGCCAGACGTACAAAGCTGAGCGCCCTCCGCGTCCTGAAGACCTCGTAGAACTCAAGACTCAGAAGATGGCGCCCCTACACCTCCGTCAGGAGCTCAACAAGTACAAGCTGAGGGACGCATGGAGTCAGTGTGTGTTGGTTGGAGTACCCAGGGTGGTCGTAGGGTTCAGAGACGACGGTGGAGTTGTACAACGCCTGCGGACTTTCAAAAAGGATGATATGCCCAGCAAAGCAAAAGTGAGCATTTTCCTTCACGAACCATTAATGTTTGAAATCGTTTTATTTATACACAGTTGTTATTTTCATTGCAATAGCAGGTTTTACGCTCAATTCATACATATGTAAGCTGTTCTTGTATTTTTTATTATTTTGGTATGAAAATGTCTATGCTCATATACGCACTAAGGACTTCCATTTCAACGTTTTTAAGTGCATATACAGGGAGTCCCACGTTTACGGCATTTCGACTTACGGCAACTCGCCGTTACAAACGAACGCCCATAAATCCTATTAATTCATGTTTTGCTTTACGGCGATGCGTTCGTAGCTTGCAAACCGAGCGTAGTGCTAGTTGTTTTGCTAAATATTGATACATGGACTAGTTGTTTTGCTCAATACATGGACTAGTTGGTTTGCTCTTTACGTGGACTAGTTGTTTTGCTCAGTACATGGACTACCTGTTTTGTTCTATACATGGACTAGTTTTGTTCGCGCGGCTGAATACATGGTAACGCGGAGCATAAACGAGGAATATGTTCACTCAGTACGCCATATTGGACTGTAGCTTTCGTTGTCATCTCCGCACTCAGTAGTTTTGGTTCCTGTTTTTCACGCTTGTTTGAACTTTAATTTATTTATATAATGTTTATGTTATATTTGTACGTATGTTCTTATTATTGATTTGTTAAGTGTATGTATGTAAGTGCATGTTTCTGTGATGTATATGCCTAAGTTCTGATTTACGTACCAAAGCGGCTTACGAACGTCCGTAAGAACGGAACTCGTTCGTAGCCCGAGGACTCCCTGTATAATGCATAGTATTTACTGCACACTAGGTATTTCTAGTTTCAGTGGTGATTTTCTGCGCCTATTTATGGGGTTATTTGAACATTATGATGCTCAATGTGATGATCATACAGACAGAACTGAAAAGCCTCTCTCACTCTAAGAATATTGTTAATTCCCACGGTACTCTTGTTATGGCAATGCCTTCCGAGTTTAGGTCAATACTTTAAAGTATTTTCATAAGCTCTGTTAAAAAATGTTATTTGCATAGAAGTTCTTGTGCTAGAATGACGATAGAATTTTATTCATCATTCAGCAATCTTTATTAACTGAACGGGTGCTCCTTTGAGTTAGAGTCTCCTGAGTTAATACTCAATTGAGTTGTTTTGTCTGCTTTAATTTTCATTTTATTTACTTTTAAGTGTTTGAGCTTTTACTCAATAGATTTCTTAGGTTTGTGTTTTGAGTTTTGGGTTTACTCAAACTTTTTATTTTTTGTTTAAGTCTTGAGTTTTTCTAGTGGTAATTTTTTTTAATTATATTTCTAAACCTCATGTTTTTCGTGTGCGCAGGGATTTTTCTCTCCACAATTAATGTTTGGATTCCTGAATGACTTCCTTCATTGGGTAAAAGCAGAAGTGAAGGAAGATGATCCAAAAGTGGTGTATGAAATCTCCATCACCGGAGGCCAGTATTCCATCCGGCGGTTGCAGCCAAAACAAGCAGAAACTGGAGTGGTGTTGCCTCCGTATTATGTCTGCCAAATCCTACGCAATTGACACACTACGTCTGCGAAATCCTACTCAATTGACATACTTTACATTTGCCAAATCCTATGCAATTGACACACTACGTCTGTCAAATCGTACGGAATTCACACGCTTTACGTCTGCCAATTCCTACGCAATTGAAACACTTTACGTCTGCCAAATCCTACGCAATTCACACACTTTACGTCTACCAAATCCTACGTAATTCACACACTTTACGTCTACCAAATCCTACGTAATTCACACATTTTACCTCTGCCAAATCCTACGCAATTCACAAACTTCACGTCTGCCAAATCCTACGCAATTGAAACACTTTACGTCTGCCAAATCCTACGCAATTCACACACTTTATGTCTGCCAAATCCAACGCAATTCACACACTTTACGTCTGCCAAATCCTACGCAATTCACACACTTTACGTCTGCCAAATCCTACGCAATTGACACACTTTACATCTGGAATGATACTGCACAATGGACGGTTAGATATACATGTAAAAATACGTATACATATGCAATTGTATTCAAAGGTCATAACCTTGAGTTTATGCTGAGAAATTTGATGAAAACTTTTTCTCCGATTTTTTTTTAATTTCTGGGAAGTATTTACCACTTAACGTGTTGAAAGTTTTTACGGAATTTTCGAAGTTTCTAGTGATGAATAAATTTTAAATAAGAAAATGAAATTAATTTTCCTTTTCAATTTTTATAGTTGTTAAATAATGAAGAAAATATAAATGATTGTATAAGAAGTGAAAGAAGAGAGACAAAGGGAAGGCTTTAGAGTAAAATAGCTAACAAAAGACAATCGGACTGAGTGATATTTAAAAGACTAGTCCAAAAAGACTAGTCTAGAAGACTAGTTCGCTAAAAAAGTAGCCGATTTAAAAACCCTGTAGTTTGGAAGCTATTATTGCTAGAAGGCAGAAATAGATTTCATTAAAAAGAGCAGAATTTAAAATTTTATTTGGTATCATGCAATGCAATGAATCGGTAACTCAACAAACCGATAACATTTTAATAACTTTCAAGAAGACATGAAGGTTTGATGAAGTTTGTAAGTGGTTTGCGACTGTTGCCTGCGGTATTCGGTGATTGTTCCGAATTACCACGCAGCACTCAAATTTATTCTGCTTGTGACCTACGGGAACACGAAGGTGGACTGACTGACTATTTC
>VCRD01002800.1:49065-76847 GCA_006783055.1 Trinorchestia longiramus
TAAGATGTTAGTGTTAAGAAAAACCGACTGTATAAGTACTGTATACATGATGAAAAATAATTTTCTTTTCTTTTTTTAACTGATTGATTGGATTGCACGAATTGTGAAGGTAAAAGAGATAGGAAAAAGTGCTGGGTTTAAGTGGGCAGTTTGATAATAATTGTTGAACATTCTAGATATTCAACATTGTAGGTGGTGAACATCATTCGTGTTGAACATTATAGCTATTAAACATTATAGTTGTCGAACACTTTAGTGCTAAGTTAACTAATATTTCAAGATGTGAGGAATACTAAAATTTCAACTTTAATAAGCATATTAACTTCTGGATAATGTTTAAAATTAATACAATTTCAGAGTTAAAAATTATTTATTTATTGTTTCTTTTTAAACTGTAGCAGTAGCATTACTTCAAATTGACATTACCTACTCGAGATAAAAAGTATTTTCCTGCAAAAAGCTACTAATTTTTTGTAGTCTCTGTGGTTTTGCGTTAATTAATGAATGAATTAGTGAATTTCCATTCATTAAGAAACAACCGTGAATCGTAGCCCAAAATATCTATAGCTTGCTCTCTAACTGATGTTTGTAAGGGAATTGATGGATGAGAAAACGTTCACGAAAGAATCATAGCAATAAACACAATGTACAAAAAGGAATGTAATTTATTATTATTGAAAAACTATTAAAGATTGTTATTATTGTTAACACACGTATCAATTAATATCAATTTTATTTCTGATTAGTGTTATTACTCAAGAAAATATTCTAGATTAAATTGATTTACATGTCAAACGACAGACATACGGCATTGGGCTGTGTATTTTTAGCCTTTGGCATCTTCATTAATTGCCTATATTTTAGTTCTATATCATTAATATATGATAAAAATATGAGTAATTATTCGACATGTGCATCCTTTCACATAGGAAAAAAATTATAATAATATTAGAATCATCAAAACTTAATTCTAAACTGTTCTTTTAATTTAAATCATGAATAAGAGATACTTAAATATGTGTCGTAAAATCCGTAGACTTTCAACAGCTATGGATGTGTTACACATGCAGGAGATACTGAAATATTGGCAGTAATCACCGGAGACTTTTCCAATTCTCCAGACTTGAATTTCAATATAAATTTAATTTTTTATAAAAACTCCCAATAGTTAACGGGGATATTCCACGGTTTGAAAATGATAAAATGATGTATTTTTCTATCTGTAGTTGCATTATAAGTTTGATTAGATTTAACTAATTTGAAAGTGTTGTAAACACGAATGTATTACTGATTTACGACGAATTATTGTTTTAAATTAATGTTTTCCATATATATGCACAAAACTTCCATTCTGTATCTGATCTACCGATAACATGGCCTAGATAGAAGCCGGGAAAATTCCACGGTCTGTAAGTGATAACATTAAGGCTCTACGAAATGAAATACATTTTACAGTTTTACCCTTGGTACTATAAGAAGCAGAATATTTTATCATAAATATATACATAATTTCAGTTCTGCATCTTGTCTAACAATAAAATGGCCGTGTTGGAGAAGGCTAATAATGGGAAAAAACGGCGTATTTTCCAGTAAACCGGTGCCTTCTGTATCCACAAAACAATGTTTATAATACACGTATACCCGTTCTGATTTCAGTTCAATATTTTTTTCAGTAATAGATAACTAAAAATGGGATGGACACACTGCTGGAGAGAGATGGAGATACGCTATGTATTACGTAAGTAGATTAGATAGTATCAATGGAAATTCCACGGTTTAATTTTGGCTAATTTAAAATTATAATAAAGGTGATGTATTAAAGGTTTAAGATTAATTATTTTGGTTTGAAGGAATAAGTTTACATGAATATACACAGAACTTTCATTCTGTATCTTATTTACCGGTAACATAGCTGTGGAAATTTTACGGTTTAAATGTGATAAAGTTAAGAATCCATGAAATAAAATACATTTTTCATTTTTAAATACATATATATTTGTTCAATAAACATATATAATAGCATAACGGGAACAAAAATCAAACTAGTTTCTACGATAGATTCTGATTTTAGTTCATTAATTTTTCATCATTAATAGATTGGAAGAAACCCGCATAGGTAGAGATGAGGATACACTCTACTATATAAGTAAATGACATAGATTTCGGTGATAATGAACTTTGTGTGGTTTTTGTTAATTTTTGTCACCTTGCACGCCAATTCTACAGCATTTGTTGTTGAAATTTAGTTTAAAACTCGCGTAATGATCATACACGACTACATATCCATTTATTGATCGAAGCTTGGTCGGGAATTGAATTGATAGTGAATATTTTTCACAAATAGTTAGTTCAATATGAATTTTTTATATTAGATAAATTCTACACATATATTGTGTAGAATTTTTTGATAAATTTTACACATTAATCATGGTCGTGTTTGGTCGATAATGATACAAGCAAGAATGCTGGTAATTATTCCTTTGAGATTCTTCAAACAATAAAAGTAACTACAAACTCTATTCTACTTGCGAAAAAAATAAAATGAGATTATGAAGAATTCAAAAACTGGAAAATAAATAAAAAATTGTATTGCCTCCCAAAAAAAACGCTTTTCACCGGTGGTCATCACTAATGAACAATCATATCACATTCATTATGCTGATATTCAAGCTGTTATGTCTAATTTTATTAACACATCAAAAATATTACCATTTCAAACACACAAACACAAATTGACATTTTATAAAAGAACTCTTCAGATTTTGTTGGAATCTGAACGACGATTGGAACCCACCAATAAAAACATATTAAAACGTTGTATAAATGAGGCATATACATATATAATTACTAATTTTAGCAAGGGACTCCAAAAATACTACTCCTCCTGATCCAAAATTGTTGGTGCATATCAATTTTCAAGTTGGTCCTAAAATAGTGGGACAAACCAATACGAAAGGTTTAATTCCAATAAAATACATGTTAACTTAATCATATATTTCACATATTACTGGAATACAATGAATTTACAATATAAAAACAAACAAAAAACATAAATGACACTCTAAAACTTAGGACTTTTTCGGCTTGTGCACCAACTATTTAGGACCAGAAGAATAAAAATTATTCGCTGGAATTTCGTTGCAGTTGAGAAACATCCCAATCTTGTTCATTCTTTTAATTCAAGAGTGTTTACATAAGCATTAATCTTCACTCGTTCATTGATGTTCCGAATATAACATAGGATACATTTAGCTTGCATAATTGTACAGAATATGGTTTGAATATAGGAAGAATGCAGCAGGGAAGCACTACTTAACCTAATCCTAATATTTTTCTTAATGCCACAGGTCTTCACGAACTCCATGTGGTTGTCAGAAGTCTCTGCAATACCCCAACTGGTGATGGTGGTAGTGGTAGCTTTTGGACTAAGATAAAGGCTGTTGTTTCTACTATCACATTGAGTTTTGACTTTTAGAAATATCTTACGACTCCCTTGGTGGCTTATACACCCCAGTTAAAGAACCTCTAATTTTAAAGGCCTGATGGAGGTCTCCACAAACCTCCTGGGGATGTCAAAATCTTCATGAATTCTGTTTCGCATCCACGACCTCTGCAAACTGGAGATCGATACGAAACTATCTCAAAAATAGAATAAAGCAGTAAAAACCAGCCGTTTGGCATATTCTTGAACTGCTATCCAAGTCCCATAAGGTGTTAGGTCCTCTAAATCCATCCAGCCCCAAGTGAAGAAGCAGATTTGGCAGTAGGCTTGCTGGGAGTGGGTTTTGGGTCAGGCTTGCTGGGAGTGGGTTTTGGGTCAGGCTTGCTGGGAGTGGGTTTTGGGTCAGGCTTGCTGGGAGTGGATTTTGGATCAGGCTTGCTGGGAGTTGGTTTTGGGTCAGGCTTGCTGGGAGTGGGTTTTGGGTCAGGTTTGCATGAACTAAACTTCATGTCAGAAAGATTTTCTGAAACTTCCACATCATGGTCAAGCTTTTTCTCATTCGTTTTGTTACATCCTACTTGCGACATGTCTGTGGTGGGTGTCTTTTTATCTTCAATTGTCTTTGATTCTTGATCAAAACGTGGTTCTCCTGCTGAATTAACTTCCACTTGAACACAATGCACAGATTCACTGGCATCCATCTTGGAACCTCCAGGCCCCTCAGTCTCATCTGACACGAAGGCTGGGTTGTCACGACCGAGTCCTCCGTCAGTAGACGACCGCCTCCCGGGTAGGTCCTGGGCTTCTTGGACGTTTGCCTGGCGGTCGTAGTGCCCTTGTGTCACTTTTCCGAGGTCTGTGAGACGCTGCAGCTTCCGCCAGCCAATGGCTTGGCTGCGAAGCTGTGGCGATGAAGAAATTTATAATAAACGACTCGAAAATAAAAATATTGTCCTATTCTACCCTGTGTATTCTTTTTACCCCCCCCTCTACCGTTTCTTTGCTTCCCCCTGCTCCTTCTTTACCCTCCCTACCCTCTGCAGTTTTGTTTATTCCCCTCAGCAGCTTCTTGACCCTATGCATTGTTTTTGCTACGACCATGTACGATGGCTGTTTCTTCTTTTTCAACTTTCGATGAACTATGAAAAAAGGCAAGTTCATCTAACATAACTTTATTACCTAAGGTACAGCAGAATCCTACTTATTTCGCTACAAAATTGCCAACACAGATACAGCCCGATTGCCCGAGGTACGGGCAATTGAACATGGCCGCCACGATCGTTGATCCCGCCAAATGTGAGTTACGAAGTGTGATCCGTTTTCTGCTACCATAAGGACGTAGTGCTGATGGCAATTTTGCTGATAAAATTATTTTGTGCAAATTTGCCTTTTTTATACCACATTAGAGGTTGAAAAAACACCTTTTAAATTTCTAACCCTAACTCTAACCTGCAACTCTACCTTCTAACTCCCTTTGTAATAAGGGACGTCGTTACACTGGATTTCGGTTATAATGGACACAATTTCCCAATAACTGCTCTTCCGAAATACTAAAAGATTTCAACACGAAAGTTCTACTCCAAGCAAGAGAACAAAAAAGAAAGATTTTCAGTGCTGTGTTGTGGTAAGGCTGAAGGAATGCATCTCTCAAAGTTAGTTGTGAAAAAATCTGCACGGCTTTGAGCTTTAAAAGACATAATGTGGCAACTCCCAAAGCTTCAGTATAACTCCAAGAAAACTTGGCTTACTATGTACCTTTCCAGTGATTGGTTTACATCACAGTCACGAGCTTGTCTGTCATTTACAAGAAGTAAATATGATATAATTTTTTTATATAACGGACTAACAGCTACAACTAACAGAGGCTCCTGCCTGCTAGTCGCTGTGTAAGGTGTAGATATAGATCCTGCATGTACTGTACATGTAACACTAGGACACCCAGTATAATTATACTGCACACCAATATTACCTCCGGTTTCATCCTGGTTTTGGCTTCAGTGAGAACAGAAGGGTTGATTTCACCTCCAAAGAAAACGCCTCTGCGTTGGTAGAACTGCACCTGTGGGACACAAAAAAAATATCGATGAAAAAACTGCATGGAAAGCGTCTGGAAAAATTGCATGGTTTAGAAAAAGGTCAAGCTTGTCACCTGTCAAGTGTACAGGATGGCCCTAAATAATGTACTGAATCTTTGATTTATTGTTACTGGGGGACTAGAATACGGAGGGAATATTGAAGGGCTTTCTTCTGACACATAATTTACTGTAACTCGATATCAATTTCTTTAATTAACCTTATTGGACACGTTTCTACGTATAACAGTAAACACCGGAATCAAAAGAAAATACATCAGTAATGGACAGTCAATGAGAATACGTTTCTGGGGACACGCTGTATTGCGTTAGGCAAAAAATACCTACGAAACTCTTATGCCTGGAGATTGACTGAATCTTGCCTAGAGATTTAAGGACTCCTGTCTGGAGATTCAAGGACTGCTGCCTGGAGATTCAAGGACTCCTGCCTGGAGATTCAAGGACTCCTGCCTGGAGATTCATTGTCTTACCCTGCCCCACGGAGTCCGCCTTCGTCTGTTGACTCGGAGGCTGAGGCGACGGAGGTGCGCGGAGCTGCTGCCGATGTGGTCCCGCGGTTGCCTGGCCACCGTTGCATTCCAGTCTACAGGAGAGTCCTTCTTCAGCGCCTGCGTAGAAAGGAGGAAATGTTGTAGCGCAATGTTATTTCATACTACAAAAACCAAACTAGCCACTGAAATTAACCCCCTTTTAAAGCTGAACAATGGAGCTTCATTAGGCGCTACAGCAGCGGTAGGAGGGTATTGATGATATAGCACAGCGCTAACAGCAACATTCCTGCCTGCTGGAGGCAGGACGCTCGGAACCACATACGCTCACCACTGAACAAACAGTGGACTGCCGTCTACACAAATGCCTCAACCGTGCACGACCACCACCGGAACAAGCGATGAACTTGCGTACGTAGAAACTCTTATGCCCGTTGCCACAGGCCTACCATCCAGATGTGCTCAGCCACACTAGCTACAAACACTAAAATCACTCAAACACTTGAGCACTCGAACGCTCAAGCACTCGAATACTCAAACGTTGAAACGCTCAAACACTCAAGCGCTAAAGTACTCAAGTACTCGACGTTATGAGCCAGAAAGGAGTCGAAGATAAGAAAGAAGTACTGTACATAGAATACTACAAGTCATACATCTCTCGCCTGTCTTCATCCTTCTATTGTTTAACTTTAAAAAGAACACCACTATACACTATTCCCCGTGTCCAAAATAATTATGTACACAGAAATTATCCGTGTATTTTGCCCGAATCTTGAGGAAAATGACGGCCAGTCTCCGTACTTTGGTCTCACCTTCAGGAAAATAATGGCCAGTCACTGGGTTATGGCCCCACCTTCAAAAAAATTATGGCCAGTCTGTTGTTATGACTAGTAGTTGCAACTGTACGGTATTTTATAATACGAATTCACTTACCTCTATTTAAATTGTTCTTCAGTCAGGGTCGCTTTGCGTGACTGATGTACGTCCTCCAACCGTGCACAATGCGAATTCGACAATCTCCAACCGTGACGTACAATCTCTATTTACATGACATGTATCCCTATGCTAGTGTTAGTAACTGAATCTAATTAGCCTATTATTCTACGAGTACAGATCTCCACGACAATGACTACTTCCAACGTACAACCAGCACTTCAACCAGCACCTGAGCTTCTTGCTCACACCAATACGGAACCGACACACGACGCGGTCGCGCATAACTAACAGAACCTGCTCAACCAGCACTCCTCACGCAAGCCTAGGCGTCCCCGTTGAGGTGCCAACTACTAATTTATACATTATGCCACACAGTCTCTGTATTTTAGCCCTACCTTCAAGAAAATTATGGCCAGTCTCTGTATAGGATCTTCCTCCTCCTTCTTGACAGCTGTCAGAGCTGCATCAAGACCCTCGACAAGACCAATGTTGAAGCCCTTCAGTAGACGTCTCTCCCTCGCCTGTTGCTTCCGCCCTATGGCCGCTGTGTACATAAATCAGAATAAAAATAAATAAATCAATTTTATTTCTACACATCACAGTATAAATCTACAATACAAGGATTCGGATTTTCAAATCTTAACACTAACATCTTACGCCTAGTGGTGACGTTATTGTAAAGGTGAAATATAGAACAGAATGTATCACATGGAAATACTGTATAATCCTCATAAATGTTAACAGTGATTTGACATAACTACATGTTATTGCAATCAAAATTTTGCCCAGTGAATGTTGTTTATTAAGCTGATTTTGAATTTAGTCCTTTAGGCCGATTTTTGAAAATTTTAAGAAAAAATACTATTTTTTGGAACGCTGCAGCACCACTTCCTGCAAAGGATTTATGGTCGACTGGCTAAAATTTATGGATAGTTATTTCTTCTATGAAACCATGGTTAATACGCAGACAATTTTTGAACTTCATCGATAATAATTCTGTACAGAACTCCGTCAAATTTTATTTTCATAAAAGATACATATAACTCATTAATTTTCGGCTTTAAATCTTGCGGCAAATCATTTTAAAACTAAGACGCACAAACATTTAAATCAGTGGTTCTTAACCTGGGTTTGATTGAACCCCAGGGATTCTGTGAGTCATTTCAGGGGTTCGGCGGAGGTCAAGACACATCCGACTCATATAATTCGTAATGACACGCCCCGCTTGGTCATCATTGGCTGCAGGTAATCACGCTACATCGCTTGGCCAATCTGTGCTGCAGAAAATTTGGTGCGCTCAATAGTCGACTTGTGACTGTCGTGATGGTACTTCTTGTGATTTCTTTTTTAGATTTTAATCCCTTCATACTTACTATGTCGAGCAAAAAAGAAAGAGGTCGGATGAATATGTACAATATGGATTTACATGTATAACGGAACGTGACGGGAGTCAGCGTCCTAACTGCATGATTTGCAATGCTAAGTTGAGCAATTCTAGTCTAGCACCGGCAAAACTAAGAGAACACTTCCTTAATTAAGCTGCATGGAGATGGAAAATACAAGAACACAACGCTCGCTGAATTCAAGGTGTAGAGAGTCGGATTCGATGAAAAAGCTATTCTGCCTGTTCTCAGCTTTGTACCCATCAACAAACCGATCCTCACAGCATCGTACAAAGTTGCTTACCTGATCGCAAAGCAGGGCAAACCCCATACCATTGGTGAAACACTCGTTAAACCAGCTGTGTTGAAGATGGTGAATATCGTGATGGGAAAAGAAACTGAAGTAAAGTTATCCCAAATTTTTCTTTCAAATGACATCATCAGCGACAAAATAGAGGATATGAGCATAGACATCTTAGCTCAGGTAGTTGCAGATCTGATTTCAAGCCCGACAAAATTCAGCTTTCAACTCAACGAGACCACAGACGTTTTCAATCTAAGCCAGCTTGCTGTATTCGTGCGTTATGTGAAAGACGACGTGATAAAGGAAGATTTTTTTATTTTATAAGCCTCTTACAACAACAACTAAGGCAGCCGATGTGAAGAAACTTGTAGATAACTTCTTCAAAGACAACAGTCTTTCGTGGGATGTGGTTTCTGCAGTGTGTTTGGACGGAGCTCTAGTCATGCTGGTGAAGAAAATATGGTTTTGGTGCAGTAGTGAAAGCCAATGCACCACACATCATTGTTACGCTTTGTATTCTGCACAGGCATGCGTTGGCAACAAAAACCTTGCCTCCAAAACTGGTAGAAGTATTAAAAATTGTAGTAGAATACGTGAATTATGTGCGAACTAGTGCTCTGAGGCACCTCATCTTCAGTGAGCTGTGTAAAGAAATGGGCTCTGAATTCGAGATACTTCTGTACCATTCTAACATTCGGTGGTTATCCCTGGGACAGGTACTGAATCGTATTTTTGCCGTGTGTGTGGAATTAGCCCTGTTTTTGCAAGAGCACCAACATTGTCATACAGATTACTTCAAAAATTCTGAGTTCATTCTCATTTTAGAGTACTTGGCTGATATCTTCGCAGCTGTCAATAATCTCAATCAAAAGATGTAGGACGGTGGAGTCACCATCATCGAAGCGGAGGAAAACCTGAAGGCTTTTAAAAACAAGCTACCGTTTTGGAAACGACGAACAAATAACAATAACTTCGCAAACTTTCCCTGCTGGATGACTGTGTAAGATCGAAGACATTGGAATCGAAGACATTTCTGTACCCGCGTAACTGAAGCAAGCAATTGCCATGCACTTAGATGGGCTTGCAAAGTCTCTCGACGGATACTTCCTTGTAAGAAAGTCCTATCCAGCATGGGTGAGACAGCCGTTCACGTTTAGTGTTGAGACAACAGATGTCAATGATAAATACCTCGATGAAATCATTGAAATTTAGAGGATCCAGGTTCAACGGCAACTCTTCAGAACAACAACGCTTTCAACGTTTTGGTGTCAACAAATGGTAATGTATCCTGTTATTGCTGAGAAAGCTCTGGAGATTTTCATACCGTTTGTTACAACATATCTTTGCAAGCAATCCTTATCGAGGATGCTGGACATAAAAACGAAGAAAAGGAACAGACTTTGTTGCGAGAATAACATGAGAGTGGCACTTGCCAAGGTGAAGCCGGGCATTTCTGAACTGGTCTCTGAAAGGCAACTGCAGAAGTCACCGATTTGCGGTAAACATTCATCATTATGTGTTTGTTTTTGTGTGAAAATCATGTTTTGATGATGTACTTTGAACACAGTCATGATGCACGGTTCATTTTGTTCACTAGGAAAATATATACCTATGTTTTGAATTTGAAAAAATCATATTTTATTTTTCCAATTAAGAAGGGTTCGGTGAATGTGCATATGAAACTCGTCGGGTTCAGTACTTCAAACAAGGTTAAGAACCACTGACTTAGATGCTATTAACACATCTGAGAAGTAATCAATGTATCATGGCCTTTACAGATATGTACTTAATACTTCACAGATGAAATTAACATTTTAGCAATTGCTTCTAAAACTTTTTAAAACCAACTACTTAACTAACAGCAACTTTGAACACTTTTGGCGAAAGCTTTCTACAATTTAGCGACGCAAGCCACTAAGAAACTACATTAGAAGGCACTACAGGGTATCCTAAAGTCTCTTTACCATTTCAAAAATTTATTTTCAATGCAATTGATAAGACATTTCATTTATGTTTGTTCTATTGTACTCAGTGTTTATTAAAGTTTATAATCACATTTTGCATTTGTGTGTATCAGAGATTCTTTTTGTGAGAGAGGTGCTGTTGGGACTTTATGAGAGACTTATACGAGTATAAGAGACTTTATGGACACTGTGTATATCATCAGTAAGACGGCGCGGGCATAGCTCCCGGTTAGAAACAAAGTTCATGTTTGTCTTACAATCATCCTTGTGGTGAGCAGTGCCTGTTTGCATGCCATTGATCTTGAGGATGTTGAGGAGCTCGTATTTAAAGCTGTTGATGTCCTGCTTGATCTCGTTGACGTCATCTTCAGTGATCTCAGACTCCTCTACCTTACGCTGCTCTGCAGTCACGTATCTGCGGACTAGATTCCGCATTATCCTCTGCAAGACAAATCTTTATTTAATTTCAGGTATCATATAAAAATTCATATATCATATGAAAATTCACGTATCCGCTATTCATTTATTATATATTTAAATTCAGGCGTGAAGTACATTCGGTTGGGTCATTCAAAAATTGAGGTATCATATATCAAGTAAGAAGTATGTCGGTTTGGGACCAGTGAAGATTGGGGCACTATATTCTTATAAGAATCATTAGCGTTCCTAAAGCAAATTAGAAATGATTCCCTTTAGTCCTACACTCTAAATATTTCGTTAAAAAGTTAGGAACAATAACATGACCACTAGTAAGAATAAATCTTAATTCCCACAATATTTTGACCCATCATGTTAAGCCTCCAGTAATTGAGGATTTTTTATCTATTACAACTGTCAACTTTGACATCGTAAGGTATGAAACATTCAGACCCAATATTTTCAGATATGTTCAGGTGCGGTGACTGCTCTACACTTCAGAAAGATTAGCGAGGCTTAATACCCTCAAATTCATTCCCTTTAGCTTCCAAATTTGAGGTCCTACACCTGCCGCATTTAATATGAGAGCTGTTTTT
The DNA here is from genome assembly GCA_006783055.1 of Trinorchestia longiramus. NCBI lineage: Eukaryota > Metazoa > Arthropoda > Malacostraca > Amphipoda > Talitridae > Trinorchestia > Trinorchestia longiramus. The sequence goes on from VCRD01002800.1 coordinate 60,688, forward strand.
TGCAACCTCCGATGGGCTATAAAATAGGTAAATTTATGTAACCTAATAATTTTATTACCAACAGTACTGCTGCTTCTCACTTATTTCCCTACATCATCCCTAAGATGGATACAGTCCGATTACCCGAGTCACGGGTAATTGAACATGGCCGCTACTATCGATGCTCCTGCCAAATGGGAGTTGATAAGTGTAATCCGTTCCCTGCTTGCAGAAAGGCGTAGAACTGCTGAAATTCATCGCAGAATAAGCAAAGTGTACAGTGGCAACTTCATGAGTGAAGATATTGTAAGGGGAATGGTACAAAAAATTAAAGAAAGGCAAACCGACGTCCATGAAGAAGGTGGGCAAGGGTGCAAGTCTGTCGCTACTGTAAGCTTCGTTCAATATTTTGATCAGGTCGTCAACACCAAATGAAGGTTTACAATCAGAGAACTTTCTGAAGAATTTCCCGTCATTTCCAGGTCAGCTTTATACACAATCGTACGAGACCTCGGATACGGGAAGCTGTGTGCCGTTGGGTCCGCGCCCTAGTAGACAGGTCAGATGGGACCCATGTCAAACCCACGAGGGTCCCTGGGCATTGGATGGGCAGCACACGAGCCCCACATCATGCTCATGTCTGTGTTTACTTGGGCGGACCCGTTGTGCCCGTCAAGACTCATCTCTCGTCACTGGCGGCTAACTTCTTTGAAGAAGGCATCGAGAAGCTTATGTCACGATACGACGAATGGCTCAACCTTTTTGGCGATTATGTAGAAAAATCAGTATGCCCCTGCAGTACTTTTGGCAATAAAATTATTATTTTATGTAAATTTAGCTTTTTTAATAGCCCATCGGAGGTAGAAAAAATCAGCCTTATCCCAGATTGGATCATCCGTTACTCGGAGTACCTGACTAACAGCAATACTAAACGTTAATAATACTACATAGTAATTGTGAAAATAGTTGATGAATAATAATTACGCTAATTTGACCAGGCGTTACAGAATAATACTCTAAGAAAATGGAAAGTTATAAACCAGTGTTAGTCAGTTAGAACCTCCATTTTGTAATGCGTCCCAGTGTTACGGGACCCTCATGACTTCCGTATTGTAATGCGTTCTAGTGTAACAGGTACCCGAAAACATGTATAACCCAAAAAGTTTTAGTTGCACAACATATACATTTTTTTTAACAGGATGAAAATATTTTATCTACATTACAATGCCCATTTTTTACGATTATTTCTTCCAGATGATGACCCTTCACTGTTGAACATTACTGTGCTCTTATGACCATGTTGTGCATCATCTTGTGCTCTTATGACTATGCTGTGCATCACCTTGTGCTTTTATGACCATGCTGTGCATCACCTTGTGCTCTTATGACCAGACTGTGCATCACCTTGTGTTCTTATGACCATGCTGTGCATCATCTTAGATGATGCTTCAGATCTAATAGTATTAATTGAAAAAGTTAAAAACATTAATTTCTTTTTCGAAAAGTTTATTTCTGTTTTCCAACGATCACTAAAACTTCTTGGAGTTACGCCAGTTTTTTCAGGTCCCTCAACACTGAGATACAAGAGACAAGAGCTAACCAAGATTGTGAGTAATATTTTTATGAGTTGTAGAAAAAACGTATGGTATACTAGCGAAAAATTCTGTTCTAAATACGATCATTGGCACGCGTAACGAGCCACAAGCCAGGCTGTGGGTATATGTGACGCGTGTTTCCCGATCTGCCTCGACCCGGATTCACCCCTTGTGACTCAGTGTCCCTTGTTCTCTCGTAGCGTGAGGATCTACGCGTTTGTGCGCTTGTGATTTCATTGTTTTTTTGCACTTTTACATTTAACGGGAAAGTTTGTGCTAGATAAGAGAAATTTGCTATAAGAGCTCAGTGCTGGAACCAATTAAACTCATATCTCGAGGTTCCACTGTATAATATTACAATGCGGTTAGTACCATTACATATAGAACAGCGTCTTATCACTGCTACCTATTGAAAGCCAAGTTTATCAGGCGTCTCCTTCGAAATGGATACAAATAATTTTCCAGAATAAATTGCACACAAACTAAAACTACACGTATATGTTCATCGTTATATTATTATTCTGTTCATCATGATAAATAGAGTTACCTGGTATTGGCTATCCCGCATTTCTTCCTGCTTCTTTTTGAAGCTTTTCCTGTTGCTGTTCTTGTCTTTCTTGCTCAGCAAGTCACCAAAGGAAGGCAGGAGGTTGAAGGGAGGCGGGACTTCGCCTCCTGACTCAAAATATTGCATCCAAAGTTTCGAACGCGCAAATTTCCATTCAGTGTCCGATCGCTCCTGCAGTTCAAACGCATAAAGAAGCCGTGAAAAGCGCTTTTAAGATTAAAATACGGCTAATATATTGCAAGTTTTCAATGCTTTATGGATTATAACTTTCGTATTCTCTATTCTCCCTGTTATTGCCTATAATCATTTCAGTGGACAGAGTAAGGACTGTTGATGCATAATTGGACTTCATTGAATGTAAAGAAATTCACCCGCAGGTGAAAAAGAACAATTTTATGATGTAGAGTCTTGAATCATAAGGTCAATATTTTGAGAGAAATATTGAACCCTATTTTGTACGTCACGTACGTATGGGAGTAGAAAATCACGTAGGAATAGAGCTATAGGACAGTAGTTGTAGGATAGAATAAAATAGAATAAGGCTAGAGAAACAAGCCTTTTGTCTCATTCTTTGGTTGCTACCCAAGTCACACACCGCCTAAAATAAAGGCATCAGTCACGCACGTACGCCCCAATCACGTAAGCCAATTCAGTCACGCACAAGCAATTCACTCACGCTCAAGTATTTCAGTCACGTGCATGTATCACAATCCTACACTGGCCCCAAGAGTTAGGGACATAGAATCAATATGTTATAATACTGGGGGGCTCGTAATCCAATATTTGTGAAGGCGATTTTTGAATGTGTTCACAGTGCCAGCAGAAACCATATTTTCGGGCAACTAGTTCCAAGTTGCGGCAATTTTAACGGGAAAAAAGTTCATAAAGTAAGATTATATGTGAAAGTAGAGTAGGACTAGAGTAGCAGTAGGAATATGAAGTACAGCACTGCCTGGTACTGGACGAGGAGGTTGAGGAGGTTGAGAAGGTTGCAGAGGCGGAGAAGGTTGAAGAGGTTATGATGTACTCACAGTGATGCAAGAGTAGGAGTTGGACATCATGGCGATGAGGAGGTTGAGGAGCACAATGATGTTGATGGCGCTGTAGGATCCAAACATCAACAACGACCAGAACCTCGTGAAGGACTTGGTGCCAGTCAGCTCAAAGTTGTACAAGTCCACAAGTCCGAACGAAGCCCAGAAAAGGGACTGGGACGTCTCGAAGAGACTGGACAGTGAGGACTTCATTAGAGAGGGGGTAGAATGGGAGAAAACTTGGGTAGAAAAGAGCTGGAATGGAAGAAAATTTGGGTAGAGAAGAGGTAGAATGTGAGAAAACTTAGGTAGAGAAGGGGTAGAATGGGAGAAAACTTGGGTAGAAAGGAGATAAAATGAAAGAAGTGAATTTGAAAGAGAAAAATTTAAATGGTATTGAACAAAAAATGTTTCGTTGGTCTGTGTAATTTTTAAAGTAAAATCGACTCTGCTGGAAGGGGTAGTTTCTCTGAACTAGGGTTAAAGCTAGGGTCAGAATTAGGGTCAGAACTAGGGTCAGAAATAGGATCAGAACTAGGATTAAAACTAGGGTCACAACTAGAGCACTACAAATTTTTAAAAATGTCATACATTATTTAAGAACACAGTAACATTACTATAAACATAATTTATGAAAAATATTTCCAGGTAAACGTGATACGATGGCTGTTAAAAAGTGCAGTAAACAAGTTTGATGCTGGAATATTTTTGGCAACAGTGGAAAATAAAGTGGATAAAGCGGGCAGTGGCGGGTGGAAGCGGGCAGTGGCGGGTGGAAACGGGCAGTGGCGGGTGGATACGGGAAGTGGCGGGTGGAAGTGGGCAGTGGTGGGTGATAAGGATTTAGATAGGAAAAAATTCGGTAGGGTATACATGTATTGTAAGCATTGTATTGTGGATACCAAAGGCACATCCTTCAATGTGAAAAATTCAGTAAAAAACGCTTGAATTTTCACGTGTGGGCCTGCTAGTAATCCAGAAACGAAAGTTCATTGCCGAAAACCTTTTCGTTTCAGACATGCAAGAGAGCACGGATATCCAAATCACTCTTGAAGGTCGTGCTGTTTGCATTCTCTGATATGGAAGAAATGATTCACATTGAATTTCTTCCCAGTAGCTGCACATCGCTGCTTTTTCGGCAGCTCATACCTGGAAAGAATCTAGCTGCTGTTCTGCAGCTTCCATATTCTCCAGAATTGGCACCTATAACTTCTGACTATTCCAGAAACTGGAAAAAGACGGTGAAGAGGAAACGATTCGACGCCATTGATCACATCAAATCGAACATGACAGATCGCTTGAAGTTGTTGAAGAAAGAGGACATCCAAGCATCTTTCCGGCAATAACAGGAAATGTGGAACAATTGAATGTGTGCAGAAGGAAAGTACTTTGAAAAATATCTGTGACAAAACACATTATTGTTCGTAATTAAATATATATTCAAACATTTACTGAACTCTTTGATCAGCCTTCGTATGTCTCCCAGATCTTCATGTTTTGAAAAAATGCAAATGAAATCATTTTTTCAGATGTTATTAAAATGTCACAAACTGATCGTTAAGGCTTCAAGTGAAGCTAAGCAAGATTTATGAGATTAATTTACGGAAGATTTATTAAGGTTCACATTTGCGTGGCATTCCTTTATATTTACGCAAGATTGCTTTAGATTTACGGTCGACATCTTCAGATTAACGAGGGATTTATTTAGATTAACGAAAGACTTTTCTATATTCATGGCCAAATTCTTTAAAATTCGTGCAAGATTTCTTTATATTTATGTAAAGGGTGTGGAAAAAGTCACATGATATATTTAGAATTAATTTATGCAAAAACTACTTGAGATATAAACTTCAGGTGAATTGTAAACGAAAGAAAGGGTTTTGGAGTTTTTATTTAAATAGGATATCATCTAAATGTCCACCATGTTGGCTTATGCACATGCGCATTCTTTTCGTAACAGAATCCATTACTTTTCTTAGTATCTCGGGAGGAATGTTGCGAATCTCTTGAGAAATGTTCTCTTTCAAATGTTCCAAAGTACGAGGCCTAATAATGTATACTTTTGACTTCAAGTACCCCCATAAAAAGAAATCCAAAGGGGTCAAACCACAAGATCTAGGAGCCCAAGGAACATCACCAAAACGTGAAATTAATCGATTTGGAAAAATTGTCTTCAAAAGTTGAATTGATTCCTTTGCTGTATGGGCTGTTGCACCATCTTGTTGCAACCACATATTCCCATCTTGAATTTGAGGTCTTAAATATTCTTCAATGAATTTTCGATATGCAGCTCCAGTTACAGTCGCAGTTTCTCCATTCTGATTTTCAATCAATCCCACTTCACTCACAAAAGTTTACTGTCTGGTGCAGTATGACAAGTGAAAGGATTATTGGTCCCTATTTTTTTGTGGCAGTAATAAACACTTAGAATACAGTATTTTTGAGCCGGAATAAAAGTAGTTATAGCCATTCGTGTCATATCCTAGATACAGAAATTCAGCATTACTGAAAGCAACTGCGAGCTTGTGTATTCATATTGTAATATGCAATACCCCGCCGAACTCCCTATCCACGATACGGACTCGAATATATAAGGCTCTGGATCTCTCTAATTTTTTTGAAAGTGACTTATTATAGTGCACTTGTGCAACGAAAATGAGTGTATTAATTTACCAGTGAACTGAAACCAAGACTGCCAGTGCTAATTTCTTCCTATCTATTCTTAAGAGTGCGACACAAAACATATAAATAAATATATAAATAAATATATAAACACACGACGGTCATTCTTAGTATTAGATTAAATAATCAAATTATATTCAGTGTTTCTTAACTGGCCATCAGGCTTGACCTGCCAAGACCTGACCTGCCAAGACTTGACCTGCCAAGACTTGACCTACCAAGACTTGACGTACCAAGACTTGACTTGCCAACATTTGACCCACCAAGACTTGACCAGCCAAGACTTGACCTGCCAAGGCTGGATCAGCCATTAGACTTGACCTGCCAAGACTTGACCTACCAATATTTGACTTGCCATTAGACTTGACCTGCCAAGACTGGTCCTAACAAGACTGGACCCTGTCATGATAGTAATGATACATTCATAGGTTTGCATATTCCAGGCGATGTATGAGGTATATGTATTAGGTGTGTGTATCTTACGAGAAACAAGACATCAAGTGTGGAGCAGCGATGGGGCACCAACTCACAAAAATAAACAATCGAGAGGCGAGCTCGAGGGCTGAAGAGGAACAGTTGGGTGAAAAGGTGCGAGGTGTTTGGTTTCATGGGTAAAGAAAGTATCACACACAATGGGAAATTTATTGGGTGGAGACCTTTTGACTCTCAAGAATTACACAGTTGTGAAACTCTCAAGCTGATTGAAGAGTGGGCGGGGTATATCAAATATGTTTAAAAACTTATTTCAGATCATTGGACAAATAGGGAAATTGGAAAATGAAAAAGATACGTGGGAGGTGCAAAAGCTCTTATAAAAACGGAAGAAGGGATAGATGCGGGAGGACTTGGGAGCTAGATCTCTGCGACGATGTAGGCTTTTGGAAGCTAGAGCGACATCTAGGGTATAGGTTTAGGGGTATGTGGAATAGGTTTCGAATTGATCAAAGGGGAATTAAATTAATCATCACACCGACGAATAACAGTAGATTTTACGCGCGCATCTACCCGTGTATAAAGGGGAAGATTTAATTGTGCAATAGCAAGGAAATGGAAGGGAAAAACTTAAAACATCGAAACCCATCATCAGCAACGAATCTCCAGTGTAAGGGCAAGTTCAATATTATTATTGTCAATGTGATCGAGGTTAGCAACAGGGTAAATTTCGAAATCTGATGTAAACGCCCATTGATTTAACTAATTTGTTCCGTATGCACACAACTAGTCAGCTATCAAGTATGTAATTGATCTGTAATAGTGTACTACTTAATAGGACATCATGTGCGGTTTATATGCCAAAATGTGGTAAATGACTCACATTTCCCATCCCATGATATTTTTGGGTGTATTAGTGTCCTCTCTATAGTCATTGAAAAAAAGTACTGGGAACACCTTTTACCATGTCATGTATTCAGAAGATTAGGGTCCCTCTAGTGCGATTACGTACGTTTTTTGGTTTTAATTAATTGTGTTATTTACAAGTATTAATTGAAATATAACGAAAGGACAGCATGCAGATAAACCATGCATTAAAACCAAGATGACGTAAATTATGAGAGAGAAAAGAACTCATCGACAATCAATCACTATGCAATATATCAATGTACGATTAAAAGTAGGCAGAAAAGCATTCCCCTTTTTACATACATTTTATAGGCATTAAATAAATAATCAACATTAATAACAAATAGACTTTAATAGACCACATTTTGTATGTATCGTCACAACCTGACAAGACTGGACCTGCCAAGACTCGACCTGCCAAGACTTGACTTGCCAAGACTCGACCTGCCAAGACTTGACCTGCCAAGACTCACTTGGAGAAGCGTCTCCACACAGAACACGACATCTCAGCATCAGGGTTCGGGCCACCACCATGCAGCGGATAGCAGCGTTGTCTGTCCAACTCAGCGTAGTACCACAGCAAGTTGTTCAGTCCTGCACAGGTACTGGTACTCACTGGTACTTACTGGTACTTACTGGTACTTACTGGTACTTACTGGTACTTACTGGTACTTACTGGTACTTACTGATACTTACTAGTACATACTGGTACTTACTGGTACTGACTGGTACTGACTGGTACTCACTGGTACTTACTGGTACTCACTGGTACTTACTGGTACTTACTGGTACTTACTGGTACTTACTGGTACTTACTGGTACTCACTGGTACTTACTGGTGCTCACTGGTACTTACTGGTACTTACTGGTACTTACTGCTACTTACTGGTACTCACTGGTACTCACTGGTACTCACTGGTACTCACTGGTACATACTGGTACTTACTGGTACTCACTGGTACTTACTGATACTTACTGGTACTCACTGGTACTCACTGGTACTTACTGGTACTTACTGGTACTTACTGGTACTTACTGGTACTTACTAGTACTTACTGGTACTTACTGGTACTCAATGGTACTTACTGGTACTCACTGGTACTTACTGGTACTCACTGGTACTCACTGGTACTTACTGGTACTTACTGGTACTCACTGGTACTTACTGGAACTTACTGGTACTTACTGGTACTTAATGGTACTGGTATTTGCTAGTACTGGCACTTACTGGTACTTACTAGTAGTGGTACTAGTACTAACCATTTAGTTCAGTTGTGTTGTATTACAATCAGTTCCTTAACAAGCAAATTCTTAACAATAGTTAACATATTCTTCCCTACTAATATTACTAAGTAATAATAAGTAATATAAATATTAGCATTCAATAATATTTATGAGTATAATAGCAATAATAACTAGCTGCTTAATTTTTCGTATCCTGTATTAAAAAAACAAAATTTTTTATTAAACACAACATTTAATTGACATTCTTTTTATTGCTATGAGAACTACTCTGTCTATCGAAGACTTAATACGTCGAAACAGACGTACTAATTTCCTAGCTTAAACGTATTAAAAGATTCATTATTATGGTCAGTGTTACCACTGCACAACAGCGTGTAAACCTCCTACACACCAGCGTGTAGACCTCCTACACACCAGCATGTAGACCTACACACCAGCGTGTGGAACCTACACTCACCACATCCATACGCAAAGAGCACCAGCGTGTAGACCCCTTCACTCACCACATCCATACGCAAAGAGCACCAGCGTGTAGACCCCTTCACTCACCACATCCATACGCAAAGAGCACCAGCGTGTAGACCCCTTCACTCACCACATCCATATGCAAAGAGCACCAGCGTGTAGATGAAGAAAAATTTGATGATATCGAAGACCATGCGACCCAGTGAGATCTGGAGCGGCCCCAGGTGAGGGTTCACGCTGAATGTGTGTACCAACTTCAGGAAGCTGAAATCAGGGAAATGGTGGACTTTAGGAAGCTGAAATCAGGGAAATGGTGGACTTCAGGAAGCTGAAATCAGGGAAATGGTGGATTTCAGGAAGCTGAAATCAGGGAAATGGTGGACTTCAGGAAGCTGAAATCAAAGAAATGGTGGACCTCAGGAAGCTGAAGCGCTCTTTTTCAGAAAACTGAAATATTGATGTAAAAACATCATTCAATGTAAAACTGTTACCCTGAAAGAAGCTTGGATGTAAAAAAGATTCCGAATTTTTCAATTTCAGCCAAATCTACACCAAATTTACGACAGATTACTCCATGTCCTGTTATTTTAATGACTTACATCCATGACCTATACGACACATATATATATATATATATATATATATATATATATATATATATATATATATATATATATATACAGGGTGTCCCAAAAAAAACGATACCCAATTTTCAAGGGCTGTAATTCAGAAACTATTAAACTTACAAACATTGGAAAGTCACATTTTGTTTTCTTATGCTTTGGTATCATCGGCTTCAACTCGTAAGTTGAATTACGTATGAATACGAAAGCGTGATCTTAAACTATTCAAGATTTTTACCGATCGAAGATCCTCCCTATTATGCAACTCACAAAACAACACAGAACATTCATCGTTGAGAAGGAAAAGTTTCCAACAGGTCACTCAATCATTTCAAAAGCATTTTCCTGAAAAACAGTCTCCAACAAAGATGACTATTTGGAGAAATGTTACTAGGTACAGAACCGAAGGAACAAGCCTGAACTTCAACAAAGGTCGATCAGGACGGAAAAGAACGGGGCGATCAGAAGAAAATGTTCGAATTGTTCAAGGAGCACTTACAGAAAATCCGCAAATCTCTGCAAGAAAAAGTGGATTAGATGTTACTAAATCTACATTCAACAGAATCATAACTTTGGATTTGAAGTGGCATCCTTACAAGACGCATGTGCGGAACAAACTCCTCGATAACGATCTTCCTCGGCGGCTGAATTTTGCTCAATGGTTTTTGCAAAGAAATGTTTGGTTTGTGGACGACATTGTGGTTGGCGATGAGGCCGCTTTTCATTTGAATAACAAAGTAAATAATCACAACGTTCGCACATATGGACCGAAGAACCAACCTCCTAACTTCAACTTTGACGTAGGAACTTCGAGAGAGAAAGTGTCTGTGTGGATGGGATTTGTGGCAATTGACATGTCATCAGTCCTTATTTTTACAATAATAACTTAAATGGAGTTGAATACCTTGATCTAATAAATAACAGGATCGTTCCAAGACTTCGAGAAACATGGAAACAGAATCAATCGAACATGGTGGATTCAGGACGGTGCTCCTACGCATAGAACTGTTGCTGTAAGGGAAAAACCGAATGAGCTATTCGGCAATCGCATTATCGCCTTGAATCATCGTATCGAGTGGCCCTCCCCAGATCGCCTGATTTTTATTTCTTCCTTTGGGGACATCTAAAGAGCAAGATTTATAGCTCTCCACTGCGCAATACCGACGAACTCAACCAAAGAATTGAAAATGAGGCCAAGTTGCTGCAAGGAGATGATGCTCTCGTTAGACGAGTGATGGCGGGAATGAGGAGGCGAATGCAACTGTGTATTGAGAGAAACGGAGGACACACCGAAGAAAACGAACATTAGGAGGAACATTTCGATTGTTTTTTATTTTAGTGGCATTTTATATTTAATAAACGGTTGAAAGTTATTAAAAACATGGTTTTAATATCATAAAATTCGAAGTTTAACAAAAGTGTGTAAACAGGTTTTCAGTATCGGTCACTAAAAATACTGCTTAAAGAAAACGGTTGGATCAATTCTTCGGAAATTTTGTACAAAGTTGGAAAAAATATTAAGAAACAAAATGTAATTTTTCAATTTTTTGGAAGTTTAATAATTTCTGAATTACAGCCCTTAAAATTTGGGGATCGTTTTTTTGGGACACCCTGTATATATATATATATATATATATATATATATATATATATATATATATATATATATGACCTAGATGAATTGATTTCAGGTTTAGGTATTTTTTTATTACATATATGACTTATCCCTGTGTTTTTTAGTCTCACTTGCAACCTATTCTTGATGCAGCACACACTTGATGCAGCACACACTTGATGTAGCACACACTTGATGTAGTACACACTTGATGTAGCACACACTTGATGTAGCACACACTTGATGTAGCACACACTTGATGCAGCGCACAGTTGATGCAGCGCACTTGATGTAGTGCATACTTGATGTAGCGCACAAAAAATTGGGCTACAGTATATGTAGTTACACAGTAATGAAATGTAACAATTAAGATGAGTTGCATACTGCTTTGATGAAGCATAGACGTTGTGGTCAAGTGGTGTACGTCTCTTATTTATGATGAAGGAGACCGGGGTTCCAATCCTTGCGCAGTACATGATGTCTACCAGGAAGTTGTTTAGTGGAGACAACAATTCATCTGCGGAGCAGTAGATACAGAGTTACGATCTACTATCAAACTCATCTAGTGCTCCTACGAGTTTCGACCTCAAGGTCCTCTAGCGCCCCTACAAGCCTCTACTTAAAGTCACACCATAAAGGACACGAATAGTCACTGGAAGCAGCGTCACTATTCGTAAGATGTTAATCTTAAGAATTTTGAACCCGATGCATGCGATACATGGTACTAAACAAGATTTATTAGCTTATTATCTTCGACACAATATGGCGAGGGTATTTCTCCTCACCTGAAGATGTTGGCTGCTCCAAACATGCCCTCTGAGAGTAGAAGAGGGTCGAATGGATGCCAGAACTCGCGAGGGTAGTAAGGACTTAACCCCTGAGCCAGTTCCCTCTGTGTCAAGTACCATGCTGTCATCCTGTGGGTGTTTTCCCCTTTATTATTAAAAATACTTTCATTATTAATTACAGTTCTTTGTCTATGTATTTTTTACATATTTTTTAATCCTTCGTCAAGATTTCTGCACTTTAAAATAAAAAAGTACAATAAGGCAACAGCAACGAGCCGTTTCGTCCGTTTCCGAGTTGCTATCCAAGTCCCATGCTGTCTCAAGTAAAGGCATCAATCAAGCATATGCATCTCAATAACGCTAAGTCATTTCAGTCATGCTCAAGCACTTTACTGACACACAGCTATTTTCGTCACCTACATCTACCATAATCACACACAGGGGCTAATCATTGAAGATATAGAATCAGTACGTTACAATACAAGGGATTCCCTATCCAATATTTGTCAAAACGATTTTGAAATGTGTCCACAGTGCCAGCTGAAACGATGTTTTCGGGCACTGCATATTCCATATGTGGCCGGACTAGCGCTTCATAAAGTAGTAATATTATTGCAAAGTTTCTGGCAATGAAACCAAGGCTAATACTCCCATTTCTGTTGTTTTTTACTTGTTTGTCATGTTTGAAATTTCCAGTGATAATACCATAATCTCTTTTTTACGCTACTGCATCAATGGGTATGTCATGCATCGTATGTTGGAAATGCCGGTTATTTACACCAATGTGTATTACTCAACATTTATCAATGTTGAAGCTCATTTGCCAGATTTCTGCTCAGTGTAGCAGACGGTTGAGGTCTGATTGTATAATTACTGTCTCTTTCAGTAGATGCTTTGTGACAGTGTTTCGTGTTATCAGAGAATTTGTTGATTTTACTGGTGATTTCGACATCAAGATCGTTGATGTACATGATAAAGAAGAGCGGGCCTAAAACACTTCCTTGAGGGACTCCTGATGTTAGATGCATCAGACCACTGGCTTGATCGTGAATCATTACTCATTGAATGCGACCAGTAAGCCAGTTTCGTATCCATCGGGAGTAGTTGCTTCGTATTCCATGCGCTTCCACTTTAACCATTAACCTTTTACGGGGAACTCTGACGAAGGCTTTTTGAATAACAAAAAAAACAATGTCTACTGCTTTTGTACAGTCGTATGTATGGTTGTTTTCTCCAAAAAAAGAAAGACATGCCTATCGGTACCATGCGTATTGGTACCAAGTGTCTTGGTACAATGTGTATAGGTACCCTGCCTTCTGAGTACCATGCCTGTTGGTACCATGCATTATGGCACCATGCGTATTGGTACTATACCGGAATGGTCTCAATATAATTGACAGAAATTTTTCTCTGTACAGTGGATGAGCAAAACTTCAAAATCTTCAAAAAGGGGGACAAAAAGAACGAAAATGCTTAGATAAAAAAATCCAGTTTTCCTTTCCAAATATTTTCCTATATAAGAGCTAGATATCGTGACAGCTCATTAATAGAACAATTTATGGATTAGTAAAAGCAAGACGAATTCTAGTTCTTCAAGCTAACTGTCATTGGCTCGAGTCTATGCAGAAAAGTATGAAAAGTATAGGTAGCATAAAAAATACGTTTGTAGTGGTGTTGTACGAAATTTTTGTATACGCCAATATCCTGGTCAGCTAAAAACCACTCTAACTAACCCCACCTCAACCAACCCCACCTTAACTAACTCCAATCCAACTAACCGCACCCTAACTAACCCCAGCCCAACTAACCCCAATCCAACTAACCCCACCCTAACTAACCCCACCAAACTAACACCACCCTAAGCAAACAACCTCAGTAGGATCCAGTTGACGAAGAAGAAATTGGTGATGAAATCAATGATGTTCCAGAGATCCTTGATGAACTCCGTAAAGCCAGACTCCCACAATTCCTTCATCTCCCCCCACAGGAACCCAGCGATGTAAACAAACAGCAGGAGCTCTACGAAGGAGGGTAGGGCGCCCCTGGCCTGCTCCTGCTGGAGGCGTAGACGTTCCAGCATCCAAGGGGCCCCAAACATCTGAATGAGGAGGGCTTCCACCTGGAGTGACACCACCACCAGCAGTACTGCAGGGAGGAGGGCGTTGTCCATATTAGGGTCTGACGTCATTTGTTAACGACTGTCTTTGGTTGAAACAGTTGGTGCTTGCAAGATTTGGCTTTGGTCGGAAACAGTTGATAGGGAAAAAGTCAAAAAATTTCACCATGCGTTATATTTTCAAAAAATTACAATAAGCAAAGATAAAGAATTAATGTCCCCAATGTTTTATGAAAGATTTTTGCCGCCATGCTTGCCCGACTGTGCACCAACTGTTTCCGACCAGAAGGTGTAATTAAGGAAAGTTGGCTTTAGAAGAAAGATCTGTTTTCATCACTTTCTTATAATCATGATCTATTCATCTTTTCTAGTTCATATATTGTTCTTTTAAAAGATGAGGCCCAAGTCTCAACGGTTAGGTAGAGATTTGGCCCAAGTCTCAAAAGTTACGTAGAGATTTTGGCGATATTTCAATGTTACGAACGATGTTTCAGTGTGCTGAAATCTAGATAGGCATAGAAATGTTTAAATATTTTCTAGAAACTAGAATATATTTTTATAAATTGATGGATACATGCAAACTGAAGTGTCTGTGCGGTTCTTGATTGCATCGTGGTTGTGTAGAGCTGCAGCAGTGTTTTATGCTGTAACTATCGCTGTACGCAGATAAGATATCTCTCTATCTGTACGATAATACTATCTCTATTCAGCATTAGAGTAGTACCTCCCTGAAAAATATATATTTATAAAGCAAACTACTTGTTTTTGTAATTTTGTTTAGTCATCATGTTCAAACACTCGTAGAGTAAAATTTTTGTATCCAGTATAGCTCTGTCTATTAGAGTGTTCAGTCTATCAGAATAATAAAGAAAATGCACCTTTTCTGTACTGTTTTTCTTCATATTTAACAAAAATTGTATTATTATCATGACCTGAATAAGATCTTGGGCCATGATTTGACAGGTCATACTACTTTGAATCAGTACAGAATACCGAGCAGTTTCTAATCCAATGTTGGTCAATTTGATTTTTGAATGTGTTCACAGTGCCAGCAGAAGACAGCTGTTCCAGGTTCAGAAAGTTTTAACTTGAAAGAAGTTTAGAGCCTGTGATATCTTGAAGTTTCTTATTATTAGTTTATGACCGTTATTTCTGGCTTGCACATTATTGTCTGTGTTGAAAAAACATCTTATTTTACAGAACCTTCTATTGTATTGACTGTGTGTACAAAATAAAGATTTGTACCGGTTAGGCAATTGCAAGAAACGTGTTAAACCCTTTGAGATATTAATAATAATATGAGGCATTAGGGACGAGCCGTTCGGCCCGTTCTTGGGTCGATACCCAAGTCCCATGCCGTAGTTCTAGCTGCCGATGGTCAACCACAAACAGACGACGGCGGTTACGAGTCTTGAACTCGGGTCTTCCTGCATCGCAAGTGGGTTCGCTCACCAGTCAACTAAGCTGGTGGTAACATATAATACTAACAGATCTCAGTTGTACATAGAAAACACAAGTACTCACAGAGGAAGAAGGAGTAAGAGGCTGAATGGACAATGAATTTTATGATTGGTTGCTTCATTGCCTTGGCATGACTAGAGCTGGGCACAAACAAGAAGCAGAAGCAGTAGATGGGAAACATGCAGGCGATTTGGAACACATCCACAATTTGTCGGAAGTTGCTCTTGCGTTTGAACCCCGGTAACCCGTCATACCACACAGCAGCCAGCAGCTGTTGGACGTTGGCGTGCGCAGTGAACTGTGAGAGAAACAAATTTCGATAAAACGAGTTAAAAAACACAATACTGTCCGGTCTACGTAAACAAACAAATACTCGTTATTGTCGATAAAGTTTACAAAAAATATATTGGAGGATTGGGTTTTCAATGAAAATTAATCTTAAAACGAATGATGCAGATCCCAGCGAACGTTCCCGTAATCTGTGGGTGAGGTAGATGCTCGTAGGGGTGCTAGATAAGCTTGATGATGACAATAACTCTGTCTAGTACTGCGTGCACTGCCCCTCTCACACTCCCAAGTCGTCTCACACCCTACCTCGTCTCACACCCCCACCTCGTCTCACACCCCCACCTCGTCTCACACCCCCTC